>JARFJB010001989.1:995000-1153810 GCA_036346205.1 Vesta saturnalis
GTTTACTGGTTAAAATACTACCTTTTTTGAAAAGCATTTTAACAAAACGATTTAACAACTGGCTGGAAAATAGAGCGAATTCCTAATTTAAATGTAGGTTCAGCTTGCCGCATTATTATACAGCCCTAATAGAGTACGGAAATGGCAATACTTATATGAACAAAAACGGGTCTTAATATGATTACATTAAAGAAACCAACATAAAAATTAATTGATGGATATGTTGTTTCCGAGTTTGCAATAAAGTGCTTGCAAAACTCTGCCTAGACAGTTCTTAATCATGTCAACTTTAAAGTTTTTCCGCATTTCTTACAAATACAAATTCTTATACTATCCTAAATCTTGTTGAATATCAAGGCTACTAATTTAACAGGATTTATAAATGTTGAGGATTTATATGTAATTTATTATCACGCAAATTATTAGAGAAAATTTATAGATACGTGATTGCAAAGTTCTCCACGAAATAATGCACTAAGTTTTGTGTTCTGTGTTTTTTATTACAGACAATTAATCTAAGTTTAAAACGCATCATGGTTTATTCGTGAAATGGAAGCGTGAACAAGATCCGTTATATCAGAAAACAATAGTTATTTGTATTATAAGTAAAGAAAAGTATTGTTTTTCTTTACGAATCGCCATCTTTCTAATCGAGGCGCAGCTGAGATTAGAAACGCGATGAGTAAAGAAGAACCTACTTTTCTTTAAAATAATACACTAAATGGAAATGGACTACATTTTATAATAATTTACTTAAAAAATACATGACAAGTTCGAGAATCAAACTGCTGTTTCCATCACTGCAGCAACTAACCTAAAATTGCTAAACAAAAATTTTGTCAAGTGTTATCGCGTGAGAATGGAAATAAATAATGAAAATCATCCTGAAATATCGGCATTATCGGTTGAAGCTCTTGCTAGTTTATTACCCTTGACATCACGATATAAATATGAGAAGACCTACAATATTTTCAATTCTTGGAGGACTTCAAAGAATGTAAGGGAATATCGACGAAAAAGTTATGGTTGCTTTTTTCATGAAAAGGTTAGTTTTCCTAAATACATTTATTTATTTATTTTAAGTTTTATCTTTATGTTTGATTACAGGCTGAAAGACAGAAATCTTCCACGCTGTCGACATATTCCATGTTGAAAAGTACGTTCAGAGTGAAAGAAAACGTCAATATATCGAATTATGGGAAGTTACAGTTATATTTAAAGCGCCAAAGTGAGGGATATGAAGCAAAAAAATAAAAAAATTCTATCGCAGGATGATATGTCAAAATTTTTGACAGAAGCATCTGACGATACTTTTCTTATGATTAAAGTGGCGTTCATTTTCGGTCTGCATGTGGCATGTTGTAGAAGCAATGCAATCTGGCTGTGTTTCTGGATATTAAGCAAGCATTCGGCAGGGTCTGACACGCCGGTCTCCTGCACAAGCTCCGTAACCTCAATATACCCGACCCCTTCTCCAAACTCCTACTCTCGTACCTGACCAATCGGTCAGTTCGAGTCAAAGTAGGGAAAACCTTCTCCGATCCTTTTCAACCTATAACAGGCGTACCACAAGGCTCTGCCTTAGCCCCGATCCTATACACTATCTTCGCATCCGACATTCCCGAAGTCACACAACCCGGAGTAGTCCTTGCGCAGATTGCGGATGACACCGCCTTCTGGGCGGTTAATCGAAACAGCGAAACGGCATCCCGTCTCATATCGAAAACCCTGCGGAACTTCTCCAACTGGGCTAACCAGTGGAGAGTCTCCGTCAATCCCACCAAAACCCAAACTATCCTCTTCCGCCATCCTAATTACACTGAAGATAAGTTCCTAAAGCTAGCCTCCAGAAATGTTTCCCTCGCCCTAAATCAAGAAAGACTCCCACTCCAAGATGAAATCACCTACCTAGGAATCCTCTTTACTAGAACCCTCAATTGGCTCCCCAATGTTAAACAAACACTCAATAGGATTAGGAACCGCAAACCTACGCGGCGCCCTCCGGGGTAGAATCAGAGGTTGCCACCCCAAAACACTTCTACACACTTATAAAACATACATTCGCCAATATAAACCCCAATTCCCTTTCCTCAATTGGCTCCTGTGAACGCCGAATCCTCAGACGCATACACAGGTTACCTCTCAGGTACCCTAGCGACCTCACAACACAACACGCAAACATACCAACCATCACACACAGAATCCAAATACTACAGAAAAACTTTGCACATAAAAGAATCTTCGGCGACACTATCCCTACCAAAGAAATCCTTATCACACCCTACAACTACCGTTTTCCTCAATTCCCACGAAGAAAACCTAAATTAAAATTCAAACATCCCCCCGCGACTCTTACACAACTCCTCGACGACCTCCCCGAGGAGATAGAAGATTCCCTGGACAACATCCCATATGCCCTCCGCAATCCCCCGTCTATTCGATGACGGCCCAGCAAGAAACCGGACGACGAATCTAACAATCACACTACACACCCCACTTAACACTACACACATTTAAGCCAATTAACGAATTATTAAATATTAAATAAATAAACCTTTTTTCTTTTTTTTACACCAAAAATAAGCACATCTCATGATTGCAAACTATACAATAACACAAAACATCTCAACACCAACCTGAAGAGGAGAAGGACTCCTGAACAGTCCACGAATAAGATATATGAGCTATAAATAAGTAAATACTAACCATAAGCATGAGCATACTAACAAAAAAAAAGCATGTCGTAGTCAGGAGCTAAGAAAGTTAAATGTGAAGGATATCGAGGATACCGGCTCTATTTTGGTTATCACCCTCCATGACACTAAGACAAGGAAGAAGCGTATATTCACCGGTATAACGGAAATGAGAGGAATTAATGAGATTGAGTTGTACAGGAGTTATGTAAGCTTGCGTCCAAAACATATCAAACACTCAAAATTGTTCATATTTTATATGAACAATAAATGTACAATGCAACCTGTGAGGATCCATTTTTTACAAGATACCGAAGAAAATTGGCCATTATTTGAAATTACCCAAACCCAGACGGTTACACTGGACACTGTCTACGTCGAAGGTCAACTGCTTTTTTTGCTGAGCGTAGAGCGGATATCAGGAGGCTCAAAAATCATGGAGGATGGCGATCAAACACGACTCCAGAAGAAAGCATTAACAATAAAATGGCGACTTCGAAAATGATTTTTAATCTGCCGTCATCGTCAAACAGTGGATGCCAGAATTCTAATGCCCTAGAACATACTGAATTACAGTTGGCTCCTGCATGTAGCGATTCGTCATTTTCTACGTCAAATGGAGGAGTTCATCAGGAGGTTTTAACAAAATCGTCACTATCATTTAATGATTTACAGTTAAAATATTTTACAAGCATAAGTTTTTCTAACGTTAACAGTTGTACGTTTAATATTTATTCCAATAAATAATTAATAATTCTTATAAAAAAATGGTTGCTATAAAGAAAAGAGATAGTTTTCTTTACGACTTGTAATAAGGAAATATGGTCCATTTCCATTGTGCGTCCGAAAAACATAATTACCTTTGTGAAGTTAGCAATAACATTCCAGCAATAAGCTTTACACATTTGATGTGAAGGTAGCAATAACTTTTCAGCAATAAAGACGCAGTGCATTTAGCCCTTAATATTACAAAATTTTGCTACTTACTTAAATTCTAAGTGAATAAAGGGTGAACAAAAGCAATAAAAATACAGCACAAATTTTATTTGTTCTAAAAAAATTTAAACTCTTTAATTATTCTCGTATGTACGCGTATAACGGCTGTGACTAACATGCTTAAATAGTGGTGTTGAGCCGGCTATATAGGATTTTTTCACCGTCTATTGTACATGAAATACAAAGTTAATAAAAGCGCTATGTAATAAAAAATTTTATTTTATTTTATTTACTCCTTATTTCATCTAGAATAGACGAAGAAAATAATTTTGATCTACATGGGCGACTAGGCTAGACACCCAAAATTTTAAACATCGTGCCCCCCCCCCCCCGTGTATAGGAGAATATTGAAAAGAAAATGTTTGGAACAAACGAAAAATATGTGCCCATTTATTCTACATTTCATATAGAACAGACGAAAAATTAAGCATATTAATCTTACTCCCCCCCCCCAAACCCATTCGCTCATCAGAATAATTGGGAAGTTAACATTTTTACATTTTTCTTTAGATCAAACGAAAATGTGTGCCTGTATTCTACACGAAGTAGAATAAAGGGAAGGTACTGCGATCATGAAAAAATTCGACGTCGAGATTTGACGAATCTTCACGTTTCGAGGGTCCCTCAATCCATTTTGACCATTTTTGGCTTGCCGTCTGTGCGTGCGCGCGCTTGTGCGGGACTCTTCTTTTACGAAATGGTTTGGGTGAGATGCGAGCATTTGCCAACTTTCTGTTGGTTTGAGTTTCTAAGTAAGTTTTATCTAATTCACGTTTAATATTTCATTTTTATTAACATGGTACTATAATACTATTGGCTGGTTACACTGACATCAATCAAAATAAATCGTCAGATGTCTAAAGAAGAAAATCGCACCCGGTCGTCTATATCAAAAAAAAACCCTATACTTAAAATTTCATTAAAAATCTTAAAGCAGAAACGGTTTTACATTTTGAAACACTGTTTACAGATCTGAATTTCTCGTAAAAAACTGAGTAATTTTAGTACATAATACAATGTATAGGAAAACAAAATCTACAAGTGCTGTATTTACATAGTAAATGTTACTGTGTGTGCATCTGATTATCTTTTGGGTAGAATAAGTAAAAAACTTGAATAGCATTTGGATTAAAATCTGGCCTAAGTGTTTAGACCATAATGTTTTGGGTGGTTTTGGGACTGCGGGATAAAGAGTAAGAGGGGGCAAACTTTATTTTCTTTCGTTAGCAATTTCTCAAAAACTATTCAATCTAGGGTGTAAACGTTTGGTCTTTTTTTAATCAACTCTAATAATCGAAAGTGTTATCTATACCTTACAGTTTATCAAAGTAACTTTGATAACTTTGGCAAGGGATAATATATAAACGATGTTATATTTTAAATAATTTTTCAATGACTACTAGTAATAAATAAAGGTAGTTTCGTGGTTTCCATGTACATGTGTTATAAAGAATTTCGTCATGAATCAATTAGACCACAAAATTAATCGGGATACCCTGTTGCAATCCTTACCATGCATTACATTAGCGGGATGAAACATTTGACAGAAATTTATAGGCAATGACAGAAGGTCAAATGTAGATTGGATCGCAGTTATTAGTACAATTATTATATGTAAACTTACTGTGTAGAATTCCATTTTTAAATCATTCATAAATAAAAAGTTTAACTATATTATTACTTTGCGATTGTTTACATATTGCTTTAAAAATAACACATTTAATATCAAGTAATAACACGATCTTTAATAGATTAGGCATTACTAAAGCTTCCTGAAAATGAAGATTAACAATGCATAATGTCACACGAAAATAGTACATTATACATAAAGGGAGAGATATGCATGATTTTTCCTGAGATGTAGTTTGTATCACGAGGACTAAGCCCGAAGGCTACAAAACATCGAGGGAAAAATAGCATTCTCTCCTGAGGTATATATACTAAACACAATACACCGAAAATTGTTAAATTTAGTAATAGTTCCGTCAAATCCGTGTGTAATAATTAGTTGCCTTTGGGCTCGTACCTTGACAACCATATCTAGTGTCAGAAAATTGTTTTCGAAAAAACTGAAAATTGTGCATAATTTCAATAATTGTGGGCCTGTATCATTTACTGTAAACGTAAATAAATAAGTTAGTTTGTTTTTACTTGTACTCTGCATTTGAAACTGTCAAAACATATAAAATAAACTTCTTTGCTCCCTAGGGAGAAAATATTCCACTTCTGTTACGATTTTGACACCAGAGAAACTAACTTCTACTTTGGCTTTCGCAAAAATAAATGTATAAAATTTATTCACAAGTGCAATGTTGTAAAACACATGTTTAAGTATTCACTTCATGGTGTAGGGAAAAATAACTAAAAAATCTATTCATACCAAATTAAAGATCCAGCTTATATGTACCCTCTGTCGCAAAATAACATCTGTTGAATTTCTTCAATACTGTTTTATTTCATAGTCAAAAGGAGTTTAGGAAAATAAAATAATCGCAGGGAGCCAGATCTGGCGAGTACGATGAGAAGGTGCATTATCATTCCGTAATCTCCAACTGCCTGGTTCTCGATATTCAAGCCGAATACGGCATAGCGAATGCTTCAGTACTTGAAGATAATACTCAGTAGTAACGATTGTCTCACTTGGAACGATTTTTTATGGATAGTTCTGCTGGAAACGAAAAGGCATGAGCATTGTTTTGATTTTTAACTTTGCCAAACGCGATTTTTTTGGATTTCCTTCATCTGGTGACCACAATTCAGCACGCTTTGTTTCAGGTTCGTATTGATAACACTATGTTTCGTTGCATAAGTTTTTAAGAAGTTTTCGTCTCTTCAAACGTATTTAATGATTGTGCAATGTTCAATTCTGTGCAATTTTTTGTCATCATTTATTTGATATGGAACAAACTTTGATTTTAGACCAAGTTTTAGAGTTTAAATGCACTGAGCTGTTGTTTTTGGTATATTAAGCTCCGTTTTCATGAATCGCATGGAAGATTTCTTAAAAACTTTCCTAAATCACGTACTTTATAGATATTTTCTTCGGGAATCACATCCGATGTATGCTTAGCGTCATCCGCATAATCTTTACCTTTTTTGAATCGTCGAAACCACTCAAACACTTGTGTTTTGGGTAGATACTTAGCACTATAAACTTTTTTCAACAATTGAAACGTTTCAGTAGAATTTATATCAATTTTAAAACAAATTTTAATATTAACTTTTCTCTTTATACATTTTTCGATGGATGCACACAAACTACTGTCACTTAAGGTGTCAACAGACAGAAATGTCGTGCAACTTTGACAGATTGGTAAGGAAGGTTCCCACTACATAAATCGATCACCAGCCGACAGATGGCTTCAATGGTTCTACCTGTAGAAAGCGATTTCTGTTTATTTTGGAACAAAGGGTGTACTACTGCATTTAAAACCGACAGCAGTGGCAAATTCTAGTAGAAAAGAATCATATAATAATAATAATAATAATAATTAAAAGAAATTAAATAATTTTTTTTATAATAAGTTCATTACGAAAATAGGCAACATTGTAAAAACAAAAACAATTATCTATGTCAAAGAGACGTTTCGTATCTAACAGAGAAGTTAATAAACATCTAGATGCTAACTGAAAAAATTAAAAGAAATGAAATAATTTTAATGATAATTTTTTTAGGGAAACTATACAATCTCTTTTTTATACGTTCATAACGAAAACAGGCAACATTGTAAAAACAAAAACTTGATGTCAGGTAGAGATTAATATATACATGTTAACTTAAAAAAATTACAGAGCCACCCGCTTCTATACGATATCATAATACAGTTTGTGTCAGAATGACATTTAAAACTTTGTCAGATAGAGATTAATATAGACATGGTAACTTAAAAAAAAGCCGCTCCCTTCTGTAAGATGTCAATAATAGAATTTAACCATTTTCATTCATATTTAATTAATTTTTAGACTTACCTTGCGTTATATTAAGAAACTTTATAAAAAAAAGCTATGTAAAATTAAATTTTGTTTAAAAAATATGTCTACACTTTTTCTTATAATATTAATTAATCGTTATTCAGATATTGAAAAAATTTGAACTAACACTTAAATTCTACTTTAGGAATTTTTTTGCCGCTAAATTAGGCGTCGTATCAAAAAACTGCCTAGAACATAATTAATCGATATGTTTAAGGTCTATATCTAGGCATTTTTATATCTTTGAAATATGCAGCTGTTTTAGAAATATTTGATAAAACCAAAACTGCCTAATAAATTTTTTGCCGCTGGATTTCTCCCAAAATCTAATCAGCTTATTGGACATGAATGTAGGACAGCGCTAAAGTGACATTTTATTTCCAGCCGAAGCAAACAACTTTTGCTTCCGATCTTCGCATTTAATTATGATAACGAAGTACCTCGTGAACTACAAATCACACATATTAGACTTCCTATTTTTATTAAAAAAAAAATCTGATGTAGCCAGCACATTATTTCTTATGCCTATTTTATTTTGTACATTAGGAAACAGGGACAAGGGTTAATCAGTTACGTTACGAATATTTCTAACTTATTTATATTTGGTCTTATATTAAATGTATAAAATACACGTAATCAATTAATCATATACACGTATGCAAATTATTTTATTGTAAAAAAGTAATATATACCTTTACATACATCTTACCTGGCTAAATTGATTTATTAAACAATTTTTACTTTATATAATACAAAATATATAATCTATGATTTGAGATTCTCTTCAATACAAAATATCCAATTCTATTTAAATTTATATTAATCAAATACTGATGTTTTGTCTTCGTTTGTCTGATATGAAAATCAAAGCCATATTTTTTTTCCATTTTGACATGACTACTTACACGAGATGTTCTGATTAATTTTTAACGCTTATTTCGACTTTTGCTCTTTGTAACAAAATATGTAGGTCTCTCAGTATAACGTCCAACACACGCCATTAATTAATGGATGCAGCTTTAGCATCTTGGACTGTTTCTAATTGCACGATATTGACGTACGAAATAGTAACGTTAATCTGTTGAAATTAGCTAAAAAAATTATGATGTCCATTGGCTGTTTCGTTGAATTACCTTTATAATTATATATATATATATATATATATATATATATATATATATATATATATATATATATATATATATATATATATATATATATATATACACACGGTGTTCAGAAAATAGTGGAAAAACACACGACCTTCCTTGGGCTATTTGAGTAAAAAATCATAATACAAAAATGCTCTAAACCACTTCATGGATCCACACAAGGTCATCAAAGTTGGAAGTTTGTGGTCACAAATATGCATATTTTATTTCAATTCTATTTCTTTTAGCAATTACGTTTAACAGTTTAAGACTTTTGCAAAGTCCTATTCATTTAATTCTCAGTGCACTCCAAATTAGCACGTTTGTCAACACTGCAAATTTCAACAGTTTTCAACAATTTTACGGAAAAAATCTTGTGGAGCGACAAATGCACGTTTACCAGGGATGGCATTTTTAATTGCCATAACATGCACATTTGGCCAGATGAAAATCCTCATCAGTACCGTGAATTTGGACATCAGCGGACGTTTTAGGTTAATGTTTGGTTGGGAATTATTAATCGCCGAGTCATTGGACCCTTTTTTTAGCAGCCAGACTAAATGCGGAAGCGTACATAAACATGATGGAGGAAATGTTAGACATTGTGCCTTTGGCTGCCCGGACTATGTATTATATGCACAATGGTGCTCCCGCACACAATTCGCGAATAGTAAGACAGTAGCTATTCCACCACTTTGAGAATCGGTGGATTGGCCGTAATGGCCCAATAGGATGGCCTGCTAGGTCTCCGGACCTTAATCCATTAGTTTTTTTTGCATGGAGATTTCTGAAGGAAAAAGTATATGCGACTCCGCCGGGAAATAATGACGATGTGATGAATAGAATATTGGCTGGGGTGCAATTAATCACACCTGAAATGTTGCGAGCGGTTCAAACTGCTATCCCACGTAGACTTAATCTATGTTTACATGCAAATGGTCGTCAATTTGAACAAATGTTGTAAGCCTCAGCAATCACCTCGGCAAATAATCCCCACATCTGTAATAACAAGTTTGTAACACTCTGACCTCACCTTACAAGTTCAATTTCATACAACAATGCCTCGGTGCTTCGCAAATAATAATATGAATTACTCTTAAGTACAACTTTGTATTTTAATAATTAATATCGTCAATTTTACATACCGATTTGTTTGCGTTTTACTTAATTACACATGATTGCATGATACCTGTGTGATTCTGTGTTGCCAGATGTACCCATTCTTTGTGTTGCTCCTGATGGACTCAAGCCATGTACGGCATTTTTGTATTAGGATTTTTTACTCAAAATAGTCCAAGGAAGATCGCCACGTGTGGTTTTTCCCCTATTTTCTGGATAACGTATATAATATATATATATATATATATATATATATATATATATATATACATAGAAAAAGTACCATGCATAGTGCCACCCGATAGAGGACACTAAAATAAGAAAAAAAGTTCCTATGAACTTAGGTCCGCAACGCCTTCGTTTAAAAGATATAGGGTGTTGAAGTTTAATTATTTTTTTGTTTTTTTTTTAATCTTTTTACAATGATGTAATAAGCGGACGAAATATTGTATACAGGGGCTTTTTATCACGCAGAATTCAAATATGACCTTAGTTCCTTTATTACTGATAGAGGGCGCCACATACAGGTTTCCAACTTGCTTGAATCGGTCTTAACTTTTTTGCCTTACACTGTATGTCATTTTCGACTGGAAAAATGTGTTTTCCCATCTTTTCTGCTTCAGAAAGGTATACCTTATTGAAGTCGCTAGGACCAACGGTTTACGAGAAAAATGCATCCGATGCATGCAAATTATCCAAAAGCGCCAAAGTAACTTATTTGCAAAACCGTAATTAGAAGTCACCAATATGGGTTTTCTATTAATGTGTTGACAGGTATAATTGACATTTACTTAATTGGCCTATTTCAATTGACCAATCGATTGACAGGTGAACTGTATCGAAATTTCTTGGAGAATGATCTAAATACGTTATTAGAGGATGTTCCATTGGCTATTATTGGTAGAATGCGTTACATGCATGATTGGGCGCCAGCTCACTTTTCTCGATTGGCAAGGGAATTTTTGGATAGGAGATTTGGAAATACGTGGATTGGTCAAGGGGGACCTGTACCCTGGCCAGCTCGTAGTCCCGACCTTAATCCCCTCGATTTTTCATTTTGAGGATTCATGAAAAATGACGTTTATTCTGTAGGAATACATAATGAAGAGCAACTATGGATAAGAATTATGGAATCCGAAGATAGATTCCGTAATATTTCAAAGATGCCGTCAATCCTTAGGAAGAAGAATTGAAAATGTATTCAAGTACAAGGACAACAATTTGAACATCTAAAAATTTAATAGTTTTTTTTTAATCACTGCCCTTCATTGTTGCTATTAAAATTTAATTGTTGACGTGTTATGTCATTGATTTTTGCAAATAAGTGCATTTTTCTCGTAAACCGTTGGTCCTAGCGACTTCAATAAGGTATACCTTTTTGAAGCAGAAAAGATGGGAAAACAAATTTTTCCAGTCGAAAATGACATACAGTGTAAGGCAAAAAAGTTAGGACCGATTCAAACAAGATGGAAACCTGTATGTGGCGCCCTCTATCAGTAATAAAAGAAGTAAGGTCATATTTGAATTCTGCGCGATAAAAAGCCCCAGTATACAAAATTTCGTCCGCTTATTACATCATTGTAAAAAGATATAAAAAAAAACAAAAAAATAATTAAACTTCAACGCCCTATATCTTTTAAACGAAGGCGTTGCGGACCTAAGTTCATAGGAACTTTTTTTCTTATTATAGTGTCCTCTATCGCGTGGCACTGTGCATGGTACTGTTTTCTATGTATATATATATATATATATATATATATATATATATATATATATATATATATATATATATATATATATATGCACAGTGTTTATTAATTGGTGTTAAAGTTTCAGGTAGCGTTATAGTCCAGGCGAAGCTGAGAAACCCTATAACAAAATTATTACTAGGGGGTGCGCCATTTCTTCTCACGAACCATCCAAAGTTCGAAATTTGACCGACTTCATTAGCTTTTAACTGGGAAAGTATCCGATGAAAAAATCATTTTCAAACAAAATATTGATGTTACATTTTTTTCCAATTTTTTGGTTGCATTCCGCACCTTCTAAAACCTCAGATTAAGATTTTAAAAGATGCAGATTTTGAGAAAAATACGCTTGGCAACTAGGCCAATTTTATGGTGATGTTTGTATACATCAGTAGGATAGGCATTTTTTGTACCCATTGCGTCGTTCGATTTCATATTTCACTGGTGATCATGTACTCATTCAACGAGTACGCAGATATGTACATGGTGTATGGGCTCTGTTGGATTCAATCCCTCTTCGATTGGAATTGTGCATGGACATGGACGGTGGTCATTTTCAACAATATGTTCAATAATAAAAAATTTGTTCTGTACTTTTTGTATTGGTTTGATCACCAATATGCTTCTGACGCCCGCCGCCTTGTGTCAGGTATCATGAATAAAAAATGTGTTCTGTACTTTTTGTTTTGTTTTGATCATCAATATGCTTCTGACGCCTTGTGTTATGTATCAAAAGAACGTTTTTTTGTCTCTTAATAAAAAGTAGTACTCCACTGATTGTTTTCCTAACTTTTCAGTTGAATTAAATAAAGGAAAATAAAAGTAAAACAACAAAATAAATATTAAAAAAATACGTATTTATTGGAAAAAATTGGAAAGAATTTCTAATTAAGATTTTAACAAGAATGAAACGAACGAAATAAATAAATGAAAGAAATAAACTTAACCTATAACCTATAACAAAAACGCTACCGTAA
This sequence comes from Vesta saturnalis, assembly GCA_036346205.1. Lineage (NCBI taxonomy): Eukaryota > Metazoa > Arthropoda > Insecta > Coleoptera > Lampyridae > Vesta > Vesta saturnalis. The sequence goes on from JARFJB010001989.1 coordinate 1,007,657, forward strand.
TAATAAATAAATTTAAAAAAACTGTTCAAAATGTGAACCATTTTGTTGAATACATAATTCACACCGAGAATAATTGCACTAAAGATTGTCTTATTTCATTACACGCATCCCTAATCCTATTAATGATTTCATCTCTTGTTGTCACAGGAGTTGCATACATCTTTTCCTTTAAATACCCCCACACAAAACAATCTAACGATTCTGCTATAATGAGCTCGACAACCATCAAGCTGGAACCAAGCCGTTCTTCGTAAATTTAAGGGAATATGTTCCCACATATTCCCATGTTCATTCTCTAAGAATTCCAAGAAAGCCGCAGCATTTATCCGAGGAGGTAAAAAGTAGTTTCCAAAAAGGTGATTATTGTAAATACCTATCCAGACATTCACACTAAATTCTTGTTGGAAATGTCTCGGGCGAACTACATGTGGATTTTCATGTGCCTAAACGTGCTGGTTGTGAAAATTTACCACACCACGGCGAGTGAAGTAGGATTCATCGGTCCATAAAACATTATTTAAAAACCTGGATTGTTATTATTTTCAGCAATAATCCATCGACAATACGCAACTCTACGTTCTGCATACCCTGGTTGTAGTCCTTGAACAGGTTGTAGATGGAAAGGATATCGGTGATCCCGTCTTAATGTTCGGTGAATAGTAGTATTTGACACTCCACCTAAAGCATCCGTAGCTTTAGGGTGTAGCACCCCAGAAAATGTACTACCCTGTAGATATTGATAAACGTTAAACTACTCTTAATATTGAGTTTAAGGAGTGTAATATGTGTACTAAATTTGGATTTATTACTTTAAATAGTTTTGAAGATAAATTAAAAGAACTGAACAAAAATTAAAACTTTGAAACCCTGTGTCTCAAAAACTAAGCGTTTGGCAACCTATGTTTATATGAACTTTTTGTCTTAATTTTGAAATCTCTATCGACTATTAAAGTCCTGCTACAAAAAACTGGAACACCCTGTATACAAGGTGTTCGGAAAAATGTGGAAATCTCTCGGATTCAGATAGAAGACGAAAAAATAAAATGACAAGTTCCTATAAATTTTTTTCTTCCAGACCCTCCCTACTGAGATGTGAGCCCCTAAAGGACGCCGCTGGAAATAAGTTTTTCTGGAATAACTTTTAAAGTACTTTATATAATTTAATAAAAATTCAGTACGATGGCCACTTGTAAGGGCCTCTTAAAATAATATCCTTGAAACATATTTAGCTTGTTTAGTTTACCAGGGATGGACTAAGTTGTACACCTTAACGCCTAAATTTGTAACACCCGGTATGATAAAGATCTAAAAAAAATATTTTTGGATAGCTTGAACCTTTACCTAAAAAAAAGGTATACTTATTTAATATCGATAAAATGAACTATTTTCCAGAAAAAAAATAAACGAATTAATGTTTCATAATTAATAAATTATTTAAAAAAATTAGTGTTTTTTCGAATTTTTGCGAGAAAACACTCTTTTAATAATAAATTAGGAAAACCAAATTAAAATTATTAATTATTTAAAAAATGTTGCAAACTTAAGTGAGTTTATTGACCCACGAGGTATAATTTTATTTATTTTCACTCAAAAAAACGTATGTCAAACATTCCTATGATACGAAATAAATAAATAACCTGCATTTTAGAACTTGACATTTGTCACATCGCTGATACATTGATCGATATTAATTTAGTTTAAATTTACTGATTTTTGGATTTCGTGGTGATTTGAATTGTAAACTTATTCGAAATACTGAATTCACTTTTATTGAATATGCGAATATGCATCTCATTTATGGTCTTGCCTCTTTCAATGCTTTGGAAGCAAGAAGATTATATCACGAGAGATTTCCTAATCGTACTATTCCAAATCAGAAGACATTTCAACGAGTTGATCAACGTCTAACAGAGAATGGTGAGTGATTTCGGTTACTAAGGTAATAATATTGACTTTCTTTATAACTTTAGGAATGTTTAAGAAAAAAAGTACTGATGCTGGTCTGACAAGAACAATGCGTACGGTGGAATTAGAGGAAAATGTTTTGAATGCTGTAGATGGCACTCCTTCAACGAGTACTCGCAAATTAGCCGCACAATTTAATAAGCCAAAAACAATAATTCATGAAGTTCTTCAAGAACAGCTGTTATACCCATATCATTTGCAAAAAGTGCATGAATTGATTACTGAAGATTTTCCGCGTAGAATGCAGTTCGAAAACTGGCTATTGGATCAGCAACGAAATAATGAAAACTTCATTAGCACTATTCTTTTTACAGATGAAGCAGCTTTTACCAAAAATTGTATCACGAATTTACACAACTCACACGCATGGGCTGATGAAAATCCTCATGCAACTATTGTTTCGCATCATCAACATCAGTTTCAATCAATTAATATCTGAGCAGGAGTCATTGGCAATTTTTTGATTGGACCATTTGTATTGCGGGCGCGATTGAATGGACAACTTTATTCGGTGTTCCTCTAGAACCCTTTTCAAGATTTAATAAAGCATTTATTTCTTGAAACCCGCCGAAACATGTACTTTATACACGATGGGGTACCACCTCATTTTAGCGTTGCTGTGCGGGAACACTTAAATAACGTCTATCTTGGTGTATTCCAGTGCGGTTGATACTAGGGAGGAGCTTCTTAGCACTTCATTGTGATGTGCTAAGAAACAATGTGGGGTTATTGTGGCGGGTACAGCAGTCCTCAATTTGTCGTGCTCGCGAGTGTATCAGATTCACGAAGCCCATGTTAAACCCACTTATGAAGTTTTTTTTTCTCGAAAATAGTTAATTTTATCGACATTAAACAAGTATACCTTTTTTTTTAGAGAAAGGTTCAAACTACCCAAAAATATCTTTTTTAGATCTGTATCATACAAGGTGTTAAAAATTTAGGCGTTAAGGTGTACAACTTAGTCCATCCCTGGTAAACTAAACAAGCTAAATATGTTCCAAGGATACTATTTTAAGAGGTCCTTACTAGTTGCCATCATAGTTTTATTAAACTATATCAAGTACTTTAAAAGTTATTCAAGAAAAACTTATTTCCAGCGGCGTCCTTTAGGGGCTCACATCTCCGTAGGGAGGGTCTGGAGGAAAAAAATTTATAGGAACTTGCCATGTTATTTTTTCGTCTTCTATCTAAATCCGAGAGATTTCCCAAATTTTTACGACACCCTGTGTGTGTCTATATATATATATATATATATATATATATATATATATATATATATATATATATATACTAGCAGTACCCGGCGCTCTTTGCTGCGCTCAAATATAAAACACATTCTTCCTCTCCCTCTCCCTCACCCTTTCATGGCGATCGGATTAATGGTGTATTATGCGTATTAGGCCCCGGCCCTGGGGCGAGCCGATATTAAAATTGTTTTATGCCTATAACCTTCGCGCAAGTGCAAGCAATAATTTATCAAAGTTTTATCGCAATCTGATGAACGGTACGGCATGGCATAAAATACAAACATTCATTTATATATATATATATATATATATATATATATATATATATATATATATATATATAACGTTATAATGTATTAGTGTATATTACTTTTACTTCTAAATACTCGTAATTTTCTCCCCTAGTTAAATCCTTCATTTCTGTTTTTTATAAATTAAAAGAAAATTACACCTTCTTTAGTGAAGTTACGGTTTGAAACTAGGAGCAAGTAAATCAATGCATTCGTTTTACATAATTCTTAGCTTTTCTTACGTTAATTAATATTTGACAAATAAAATCGGTTACTATACATATACGCTGTTTTGCGCAAATCATTACCTCTAGCTCGTCAATAAAATTTTAATCTCAAAATTTAACTGATCCACATCGTTTTTCACGAACTGTTAAAAAAAATAATGTTATCGTTTGTTTACTCCAGTTTCACTAGAAGTCAATACAACTTGTGTATGAAATTTCCTATATTTGCATTTTCCGAAATTTTCATTAAAATGTATAACGTCCTTAATACCACATTTCCCTATGTCCAAAATAATATTTAGGTTGTTTAAGTGTTTTCAAAATTTTTGACTGCTCTGTCGCTGAACCCTGTAGCTCAGGTTCCGTTGGTTGGTTCTTTTTTTGTGTTTTTAAAAACAATTCTACATCCATTGATACTAACATTTCCTATGTTGGCCGTGTTAATAATGTCTTTAGAAAACCTTAAAATAAATAGGTGTAGGAAATTGTTCGAAATGTGATTTTTCGTTGTTCCTTGCAGTTTATTGTTACTACGCATAGAAGTATTTCTGTATTGTTTTACTGAATGCAAATTTGAATAAAATTACACATTAAACCCAAAGAAAGGCAGAGAAAAACATGTAAAAGTTCTCAGTAAGGTGCTGTTCTATGCGGTAACCATTTTTTCTATAATCCTTTTGGATCTCTGTAGCACTTATTTCTTCAAAGCTTCTCACACTAAGCTGCAGTTTTTCAAGGGAAGCAATTGGTGCAAAATAGATATTTAGATAGTTTCTTTATGACCCCACAAATAAAAGTACAATGGAGTTATATGTGTGGATCTAGGACGCCAGCGTCACTGACCAGCAGGTGCAAAAAATAAAAATGATACCAGGTCATGGCAAATACGTTAAAACTAAAATTCACCTGATAGTTTCTAGTTCTTGTGAATTTTCTGGAACTAGAAGTGTCAATTTTGTCTTTTTTAAATTTGTCTGCTACACATTCATTCACCCAACAACAGTATTTTTGGGTAAAAACTCAGGATCTCCAGGATCTAATTACCAAGTGAATGCATCATCATACGTATGTTGTACTTCAGCAAAAGCAAAACTGATATGCCTTTCGTTTTTTTACTAGAATTCGTGTAATTGAGATATAACTAGTGTCTAGCGCATCAGTCGCTGATATTACGGAGAATCGTGGATTAGCTTTGAAATACGCCAAAATGTTCACTCTATTTGTTTCGTATTCTACAATAAACGTGTTGTTATGTTTCTTGTACTTCAGGGCCCAAAAACCTAAATGTTTTAAATTTGGTGGGATTCATGGGATGCACCTTTGATTGGCAATTCTACATGTTATTTCAACGACCTTGATACAGTAATCATGAATGTAATAGTTATGTACGAAATAAGTGGAATACAAAAATTAATATCGCACCCATGGGAAAATTTGCACGAGGTCGAGTACCTGCTTTGTGTAACGACACAATCTTACAATGTATTTATTCCACGCATTGTATACAAAATTTTATCTATAACTAATTATTTTTTTAATTAGTTCTTTTTGTTAGAATGACAATTGTATGAGTATAAGTTCTAAGTAGCAGCTTTGATTCAATTTTCAAAGCAGGAGCAGTGCACGAACCCCGCATATAGTGACAAATCTAAGGTTTTTTGAAAAGTTCTTAAGCGAAAAGATGTCTCCCTCGTTTATTTGCCTTCAAATACCGAAGAAGTTACGTTATTTGAATCTGGAATTAACACTGTTAAGTGTTTCTCCCTGGAATTACATTTTTTTGCCACAAGCGATTACAAGTAACAAAAACAATTAAAACTAACAGTCTATTTTATTTAACATTAATTAACCAAACTAAAAAATATCTGGTATGGAACAAAACACGGCTTTCCAACTTACAAACTGAAAATTAAAAGAAATGAAATAATTTTAATAATAATAATTTTTTTAGGATAATTATGCAACTTATTTTGTAATACATTCATTCGTTATGAATCTATGTCAGATGAACGTTTAAACCTTCATATCAGATAGAGGTTGATAGATATGTGAACTTGAAAAAAGTTCCAAAACTACCCAATAAGACCTTACTTTTCAGAAAAATAGTAGCACTCGTGAGGTTCGGTGAATGAAGAGATCATTCAATATCTTCATTTTGAGATTTTAGATCCTCATTAGTTATTACAGCACCAGGTTGTAAACAATAATTAAATAAATGATTTTTTAGTTAATAACATAAGTTCAAATTATAACCCTCGAATTTCTTGCAAATGATATGTTGACAAGCTAATAATGTGTTGGGTATATTCGTAAATGCACTTGATCGATTGGATATTACAAACAAGTGTCTAGAAGAGTTTTATAAGATGCTTTTGCACGAGTCAAAGCTTAGATAATGAGGCGATGCACGATTTGTTTTTTTATGGACGAGTATCATATTACATAGTATTTTAAATTAAAATAACTAAACAAAAACATTTTTAAAAAACGCTTTTATTTCCAAATGTACTAAAAAGAATAAAATAATTTTTTTATCTACCCATTAACATCAAAAATTTTTGTGACTAAAAATAAAAGTGTGGGGCGCTTATTATTTTTAGTACATTTGGAAATAAAAACGTTTTTTAAAAATGTTTTTTTTACTTATTTCTATTTTCTACTTTTTAGTCGCTGGGTGTAAGTTCCAACACAGAAAGAAGCTCAATTTTTCAAGACACTAGTTTGATAAACAAAAATTGCGAACTTACTTGGCCAATATAAACATGTATGCCGAAATTCAGTTCAACCGAAGATCGGAAAATAGTTGATTTTTTTACCGAACACAATACTTTGAGCCCCCCGGGCGCAGCCCCCTAATCTTGAACTCAACTTGTATATTTTTGTGTGCATGGTCTTATGCTAAAAGCTTAAGTCCTGAATTTCAAGGCCCTAGCTTTATAAACATAAATTTCGACCATGTTTGGCCAAACTTGGCGGCAATACAGCCCGCTGACCTTCAAACTGAACTGGTCGCAAATTTGTGTGCATGGTATTATGGCAAAACCTTAGGTCCTAAATTTAAGGTCCTAGCTTTATAAACAAAAATTTCGACCATATTTGGCCAAATTTGGCCGCAAAAGTCAAAACAAAAAATACATATTCGTGTATTGTCATCAAGAATACGCATGTATGCCAAATTTCAGCTCAATCGGAGATCAGGAAGTTGTTGAAAATTCAATTACAAAATTTGAACCGGACAGGCACGTTGAATAAAAGTGTTAAGTAAAAAACAAGTTTCATAAGACCAGTGTTGAAGCGTAGCCAGGAGTTTTTTAAAGAATGAGTTCATCAAGGTCTTATGAAACACGTTTTTTTATTTTTTGTAATATGCCATTTTAATTTGCCGTTTTTGAACAACATTTTTTACTGTAGTTGATTTTGGGATTTTTGTGGCGGTTGGTAATGTCTTAATTGTAAAAGAGAAAATATGATCTTCGCCTTTTGTTTTGTCCAAATTCTGTCACAAAACAAGAAAATGGAAGATAATCTTGCATATACGCCCCCTGAAATTCGTGAAATTACTATAATACGGTCGCGAATTTGGTCACAATAAAGTTTTCCACTGAACGCATCCTGTTTTTGCACATTTTGTAAGAGTGACATACAATGTTCCGTGAATTAATAGCTATAATGGATGATGACGCCGCGTTTCTTAATATGTCTATTAAAGAATCAAAATGGAAACAAATCACAACAAACGTCTTATGAAATGATACACATGAAACAATACTTATTTCTTTTGGAAATGTGAGTGAAATGTTGAAATCCAAACCCGAAGGGCAAGCATTTCAATTTCCAAACAAATTTCCATATGTGTAAATCACAAAATTTTGTGAGTCGACAATTTATTTCTATTTTGTTTTGTCTTTATATTGTAAATAAATATAAAAAGGAGAATTATTATTTGTAATTAATACGCATTCTTGATAAGAATAAGTTATGTTACATTTTATGACATTTCCTTGTGAACTGCGTGAATGTTGTCTAATTAGTCTATAGCGTTTTACACTTTTAAAAAAGACGACTTGCGTATCAAAACAGAGATTATGGTAAGTAAACGTGCGTAATGAAAATTATAATAAACTAAAAGTAGCAACAAGGTTACCACTATGCAACCCTTATGTATTACCGTTACTTGAAGGCTGCTGATCAAGGACGCCCAAAATTGTATAAAACCTAAAATATACGAATAAAATAAAGGTAGATAGAAAGAAATAGGAAATACAACAGTATTTTGTCAATTGATACACATTTTTTATCTATCTGAAAAGGAGAAAGTTTGTACTTATTGACAGTCAATGTAACCGAAAGCAATCATAAGAATATTGTTTTTCAAGAGGTGCTTAAGAACCATGGTTATTATGCAAATTTTCTGATAGTTCAAGTATGATAAAACATCAAAAGGCTTAATATAGAGTGAGTAGAGAAAATTAATACTTGTAAAACAGCAATTTACTGAAGTATTAAATTTTGGAGGGTAAACTTTAGCAATTACTAAATATCTACTTATAAACAACGGATAAATGTTAATTACCATAATTACAATAAGTTAGACCGTGCACTGCAAATACAAGGCGTACGATGTGATGCCTATCGATCAGGTTTAGAGGGACATGTTACTACACAGCAAAATTTTGTTTGCACGAAATTGTATCACAGTTATTCCAATTTACACCAATCTGAAAGAAAATCCTTTTTTTTATATGAGCATCTAATTCCCTATTATACTTTCACTTAATATCCCAAATATTTATTTTAATTAATACAAACAAATATTTTAATTCATCACTAATATCATGGATTATAGTTATATACTTCTATAACTTATGCTAATATGTAATACTGTCTTTAATTTCAAATAAAAAAAGTTTGACCTCTGACTTCACCTTTACAAATGAATCTGTGGTGACCTCGGCTTAGAGGACAACGACGTACACAATCCTGTTATATCCATTTTATGTCCAATCCGAATAATAAATGATTAGTACGCATATAGCACCATACACATTATTATCTGAATATTAAGATACAACATGGTTACAATACATTTGACTAAAATACGTTGTATGATGAAATAATATATAAATTCAGTACTACTGCTTCATTGATGATGGATTTGGTTTTTCATTTTTATAAATTCTTTTTTTGCAACTTGAATCAGTATCAACCTTAGACAAGGAAACCTAATCCAAAGTATCAATGGAGTGAGGTAAAACTTCACGTCTAATTAAATGTTTTCAAATATTGATATTTAGGTTTCTACGGAGCAATACACAAGGAGAAAGCATATTCGTCAAAATCATGCGACGAAAGTGTAGAAAAGGTGTATATAGCGGTAGGGAAGAATGAATCAATAGAGTGTATACCTTGACTGGGCGATACTGGAAGTTAGTTTTTATAAGTGGCGGTATACATTAGTTTATTAGTAGATTGCATATTCAATTTAATTTTTAATGCATATATCAATCAATGAAAAAGTTCAATGAAAGTACCTATTTATTGCAATATGCTTAAGTCTTTTTATTCTATTTTCATGCATATTACAATTAATACTAATTAAATTCTTAAACCAATTTGCCAACTTGACATTATTCCAGGTCCTCGCCACACTTTACAAAATAGATCTTTCTTCTCACATGCTTGCAACTCTATTTACTGTTATATTCCTTCTTGTCGTATTTAATCGTAGTCCAGATTTATTAGTGATTGGTTTTATCACATACCAATAGATGGCACTTTCAAATTTAGACGTTTGGGCGTGTGATGTGTGTATTCTTACGCGTCCACGCGCACACGCACAGGCACACAGACTCAAAAATAGAAGACACTATCCCCTCCACTTTTTTACGTCACAAGCCCCGCCTCCTGGGACACCTTCTCCTCTACTTGGAGCGGAGTTGAGCCCCTAATTTGGTTGTATTAAGAGCCTTTTTGGCTGTACACCCCTTGGAGGTTAGACAATTGCGCACACATGCAGTGTTCTATTGGAGAGTGTAAGGTTAGGCCACGTCCCACTTTTAGCTGATTGGTCGTGCGTGCACCCGCCTCCCTGGCTTCTGATTGGTCCTTAGCCCCACTACTCAGCGGCTGTGCTCTGGTTGGAGGACTAAGTCTCTGCATTCTGAATGGTTATGGCGGAAAAATTGAAAATGTTTTTTAGTAATAAAGAGGTTCTTGTAAGATAGGTGTAGAAACTATCACAGGCACCTGGTCCTGCGCGGGAAATTTGAAATTGTTTTTAATAATAAAGAGGTTCTTGTAAGACCTAGGAACTACCATGTAGGTCTTCAAAACTTGTTCTCGGGCCTTCGCCCCCTGTCGCGGCCCCCTGGCTGGTAATGGTATGGGGCCCTAATCTTATATATAAGTGCAGAAACTAGCTCTTGCCCCTATCGTGAACCCCTTTGTGCATTTGTATGTGGGTTCTAACCTAATCATACAGTTGTAGGCCTTCGCCCCGTCAAAATTTGTATTCTAATAAGATGGCCCTAGCCTTGTAAGACAGGACTTGTATCAGGGTCTGCGCCCTGATTTTTAGCCCCATCTAGTGGCGTATAGACTAATGAACATTTTCTGTAATAGAAGTTTATCATGCACGTCTCTCTCCTTCTCTCTCGTTTATCCGTTTCTCTCTCTCTTTCGGCCCTTTCTCACACACAAGCAAATTAATTAATTAATTAATCAATCAATCTCAAACAAATCATGCTCGATCAAGTCAATCAGATCAATCTCAATCAATCAACCAAAATCAATAAACCATGTCTTACAGTTTGCGGAACCAGCTTACAGTTCAAAACCGAATACATTAAAGTCTAAATTAGAAGTAATAAATAATTTCTACCCTAATGCAATGGTGCTTTTTATATAGACAGATTCTCTTTCTAAACAGTCACCACCTATAAATTCGAAAAATTGTCTGATTTATTTGCATGTTCAATTACATACACACAAAATTGTTTTATAGAAACGCGTTTTTAACAGTTATAAAAACCTCATTAAAAGGATGGGAAACTAATAATTACTAAAGGTTTTAATGGTTTATTATTATTATATACGAATCAATAACTACAGGTTTAAAGTCCACGAATACGTACCTGCTATTGCAGATCTGATTTTATGACATCATCCTATAAGAGTAATAATACATTTAAAAATCTTTATCGACGTTTTTGTTAGCAATATCAGAAGTGTGTTTCTTTCTCTCAACTGTTCTAATAATAACCATATGTTGAACTGAAATATTTTTTTTATACAACGTATCCACATGTAGCCTCACTAAACACGTTCTCTACTTATGAATGGCTGGATATAAACTGGCTATTGCTTTCCCTTATTAACTAATTTAGAAAGTAATACACAAAACCTGATTGCTGCAAATCGTACTTAGCATTTATATTGCACTTATAAATTTACATTCAAAATAAAAAAACGATAACATGCTTTAAAAAAAATGATTTTCACTTTGATCGTGTAAAAGCCAGCCTTCATCAGTTTTTTTATATTGTATACAAACAAAATATCACCTTGGTGTTATAAATAAATGACAGTCTTCAAACTGTGTTTTTTATATTGTATATGTACATACAAATTGCTTTAAATAAACGAGTACCTAATTAAGTAAACAATGTATTACAATGTGAGTTTTGAAATAGGATTTATTATAAAGAGGTTGCATAATTATCCTCTCTTATAAAAATTGTTTTCTATTAAGTCACAAAGACATGTAAAGATAATGACAAGTGTTTTATAATAAAAGATTTTATTTGATTAATTTAACCAGTTAGCATGTGCCAAGATTATTTTTATTTTATAGAAGCGGACGGCCTTGGATTTCTTTTTTAAGTTAACATGTATCATATACGTAAAATTTCGCAACGCGAGGATTTCAGCGAAGACTGTTTCGGCGATCCCGCTCTAACCCTCCCCGAGCATAACCGAGATTGTAAGACAGGTGTAGGGTGTCACAACTTGTTCTCGGGGCTTCACCCCTTGTAGTCGTGATCGCAACTTGTTCGTAGGCCTTCGTGTATTGTCGTAGTACTCTTGCCGGAAAATTTGAATTTGTATTATAATAATAAGAAGCCTAATGCTAACTTGTAACACAGGTGTAGGGCTGCGCAACTTGCTATCGGGGCTTTGTCCCTTGTCGTGGCCCCAATGGTGGAAAATTTGAATTTGTATTTGTATTTAAGTCTCCGCAGGTTATGGCTGGAAATAAGAATCTGTATTATAATAAGGGATATAATGCTAACTTGTAAGACAGATGTAGGGCTTAGCAACTTACTTTCAGGTCCTCGTCCCTCGACCAAAAATTTGAATTTATTTATGACGCCATCTATGAGGGGAAATCTGAACTTATATTATAATAATAATGAGGCCTAATGCTAACTTATAAGACAGACGTTGGACTTCGCAACTTACTTACTTTCGGGTCTTAGCCCCTGGCCCCTTGGCGGGATATTTGAATTTGGATTTGTATTTAAGTGTTTACATTCTGATTACTTATTGCGAGAAATTTGAACTTGGCTATTGCTAGCTTATAAGACAAAACATAGGAACCTGTGTTAGGACCTGCGCCCTCCTGTCGTGGCGCTTGTTGAGAAATTTGAATTTGTATCGTCATCTAGTTGTGTATGGCCTAATGAATATCTTCTGTAATAAAGGTGGCACCATCTAGCGTTATATTTCTAGGACTAATCAGGGTTTTGTTTGTGGCACCATCTAGTGGTATATTTTTAAACTAGCGAATGTTTTCTGTAATAGAGGCGGCGCCACCTAGTGGTATATTTCTAGGACTAATTAGGGTTGTTTGTGGTGCAATATAGTGGTATAAAGGCTAATGAATGTTTTCTGTAATAGAGGTTGATCGTGTTCGTCTTTTCCTCGTTTCCTCGTCTCTTTCTCCAACATACAAATCAATTACTCAAACCAAATTAATCAAATCAATTAAATTAAATACCAAACTGATTTAACTTAATCATACAAAATCAGCTCACAATTCAAAAAATAGTAGTATGATTGAACGCACAGAGTGCAAAAGAACGCCAATCTCACACTTATTGTAGCTATCCATCTAACCGCTCTTTCGCATTAACTACAGCATTGTTAGTGCAGGTTCAAACACCGTTAGGAAAAACAAGTTTATTAACAGAATTGAAGGAAAGCTTAGCGTTTGAAAATATATTATTATTATAAACAACAATACACCATTTTTATTCAATCACATCCTTTATCTGTCTTCTTCTTCTTGAACCGTGATTCGTCGCTATCATCATCATGGTTTTGAGATTCGTCCTTCTCTACCTCATCGCTCTTCTTTCTCTTCTGTGAATCATCACCATCACCTTGGATGTGAGATACATTCAGCTCATCCACATCATCGTTTCCATCATCATCTTGAACGGTTATGTTGTAATAGTTTATTAACAAGTTAGTAAAATCTCTAATGTCCGCTGATGTTGGCTCATAAACAGGAGAATACATTATAATAATGCTCACTCGATGAAAAATGAAACGCACGAGAAACGACAATGCTGCTATCCTTAGGTCTTGTGCGCTGTTCGGGTAGAATCAGTTATCTTCGGGGGAAGTTTGAAGTATTGACCTAACCACACTCTAATATCTTCCCTAGAGGCATGCTGCTTGCGCACCGCAAGCAGCCGTCTTAGGAGAAAATACCTCAGCCATAAAAAAGGAGTTTAGATTTATAAACATGCCCCTAGGGAAGGTATTAGAACAAAACTAAAGGTGCTGTAGACACGTTAGACAAGTTGATAATAACATATACATGCAGACGGCAAACTAAAAGATGGCCAATGAATATCTTTTACGATATCATGGACGTTTCAGCTTACAATGCTTATGTTCTATGGTGCGAAATAACTCCAACCTGGAATGCTGGAAAACTTACAAAACGGCTACTATTTCTTGAAGAACTGGGCAATTCCTTGATCACTCTATTATTGCAAGAAAGAAAACGTCTCCCTCGCAGTATTGCTGCAGCTGAAATGGTCCGGTCACGTTCTTCAACCAGTAATGCCGAAGTAAGGGAACAATCAACCACAACCAAGCGTAAAAGATGTAATTTTTGTCGCTCTTCAAATGATTAAAAAACTAATATTATATGTTGTAATTGCTCAAAATACTTATGTAAAGCTCATATATATTACTAATGTCAAGGCTGTAACCAATAAATGTATATAGCTAACTGCTACGTTTTTCAGATGGTATTTACATAACATTTATAATAATATGTAATAAAAGGACAACTATAGGGTCCCGGGTCATAGTGACCCGAACAGAATGAGTGAAACCAAAATGTTAACACAATAGAAGGTATAATAAATCTCGTGTGGAACAATACAAAGTGGAAATTAAAAGAAATCAAATAATTGTAATAATAATAAATCTTTAAGAATAATTATGCAACCTTTTTGTAATTCGTTCACAACGTAAATAGGTAACATTGTAAAACAACAACTAGAATTTACGCCAGACCTTTAAACCTTCATGTCAGGTAGAGGTTAATAGACATCTAGATGCTAACTTAAAAAAAAAATTCAAGTGCCGTCCACTTCTATAAAAATATCGATAATACAATTTACTTACATTCCACCTTCGGAATTCTTTTGCCGCCAAATTACGTGTACCAAAAAAAATTGCAATAGAACATAATTAATCGATATGTGTAAGATCTATATGTAGGTTTTTTTAAACATTCAGTTGAACTTGAAAAAAAATTCCATATTGATACTTTAAAGTATCAATAATACCTGCAGTTTAAGCATTCTCAATCTTATTTATTAATTTTTAGACTTATTCGGCGTTGTATTCAGAAACTTTATAAAGAAAAGTTATGAAAATTTCAATTTAAAAAATGTTTACATATTTTCCTATAAAGTTCATCGTTATTCGGTATTGAAAAAATTTTAACAAACACTTAAACTCCACCTCAGGAATTTTTGCCTCCAAATTACGCATCATATCAAAACATTGCATAAATCGTATTAATCGATATTGTGTATTTTTATATCTTTGAAATATGCAGTTGCTTCAGAAATATTTGATAAAAACCAAAAACTGCATATAATACACCCCTTTGAAATTAATTTGAAATACAAAATTTTAAGTACTTACATATTATGGTTCTGGAGCTACCGTGGATACTAACACATCTACACGCATACACGTACCCCCACACACACGCACACACAACACACTAATTCACTCACCCACCGAACAAACCAACCAACCAACCCACTCACCCTCCCACTCACTCACGCAAATAAAATTCGCAAAACAGGGTTTTGGAAGGGAAAACATTGAAATTTGGCATCACGTACATCATAGGGGGCGCTATCTTTCAAAATTACCATTCCGGAAACGAAAACAAACGTAATACGACAATTTGTAGTTACAGATGGTAACGTTTTTGGAGTGAATTTGATTGCTCTTGTACGAAAGTGCATAAATTTACGTCCGAAAGTTACTAAACATGATCGTTCTTTGTGAAATATTTCAACAAGAAATATGAAGTGCAACCAGTAGCCATTAATAAATTTGGAAATTTACTACGTACAATTGGTACATATCTTGGACTAAAAAATGTGTCAGAATTTACAGGACACTGCTTTAGAAGGACTCCTTACTGGCGGATTCGGGAGCAGACATATTGAAAGTCAGCAACATGTGGGCTGGAAGTCAAATACTGTGCCCGAAGGATACGTAGAGAGTTCTCTGATCAATAAGAAAATAATTGTCAACGACATTTTGGGGAAAAAAGAACAGAAGATGTGAATTTGCAGGAAGAAACGTCAGTTCAAGAAATTGATCTGCTGCCATCAAGTTCAGGAATAAACACTGCTTTTACCATAATTTTGTAGTTAATTTTAAAAATTGTAAATATTAAGATGATTTTAAAATAAAAGTTAAGTTTCCAATGTTTTGTTGCAAGTGTTTGGTTCATTACATCACTAATTATGAAATGTAATGTATTTCATCACTAGTGATGAAATTAAAAACTTAGTAACCATAAAACATGACAGTTATAAAAAAAGTGACATTACATAACGTCAAAAATGCAAGTAAAACTTGATTTTCCTAAAGGAATTACGTATATTACTTTATTTGTTACTAATTTGTAAATGTCAATTTATCAAGTCAGCTTATTGCCGTTGAAAGTTAATCTTAGCAAGTTAGCTATTAGTTAAGAAATTTACAGGTTAGAGACGAAAGTTGTTAATTTTTTACAAGTTAGAGACGACCGTCCCTTGTTCACATTGTATTAGCAAAATAATAAATAGTAAAATAAACGAGAAGCACCGTTGTCAGAGTAATGATTTCAAAGGTAACGAGACATTTTTGAAAATGTAATGATTGTTATTTCATTATGGGTTTTTTGGTTGATTTACAAATGAAAAACAAATAAAATATTATACATGACACGCCAGGTAACCGTTTTTACTGACTCAAGGATGTGACAGGCTCGCCTAACGGATCGCCAGTCATTCTCATCCTTTCGCCAGTAAAAACTGTTTTACCTAGCTTGTAAGGTAAATTACTATTTATTCTAGGCACACTTTTTTATTGTGATTTTTAAATCGGTTTTGTTATGAATACTAAATTCTTTACTATCCTTTCGCTTATCGAACTAATTCAGAAATTTTTTCAAGGGTTGAGAATTAATTTACAATCTATTTGAATTCCACGCAACGAAAGCAAAACAAAACCTTCAGTCCAAGTTTGAGTGTAAGTTTAAAAAGCTTAAAAATCCTGAGTCCTAGGTCTCATCATCAGATTTTTTCTACCTCAGTATGAAATTGATTCTTAATAGCAATGAAGTTAGTTAAGTATGGGCGAACCTCATTTTCAAAAAATGGAGCAGTAATCAAAACATCTTACTTCTATAAAAAGTGAAATAAAAATATTTTTTAATTCATGTATAACCTTTAACATTAGCAATGTAAGTGAGCTGTTAGAAGTCAATCGTGCAACCTATTTACCGCAGTATAATATTCCCCTTACCGTTATATAATGTGTAATGGCCCTTATTGAACCACTATAATCTGACAAAACAGTTATAATCACAATATAACAATAGATATTTAAATTAAACAAATTTTTTTTTAATTTGTTACTCAACAATGAATTTTGAAGATATTTATGTAAAAACGCCGACAAAATTGTTGCTTAGATGAAAATAACAATAATTGTATTTACCCAAAAAATAAGGGCGTAATGAATAATGGGTATAGAATCGTAGTTACATGTGACTCATATACATTTAAACAATGTGGAAAATAATATACAAGGACTTTAAATGCCAACAGTATAATTCTGTTACCTATATACTACGCTATTACTTTCACTTACGTAATTGTGTAATAATTAAGAGTCACATTTTACATGTTATATAATCTGCTAATAAAACACCGGAAAGACGTAAAAACTTATTTGTATTTAAAATACTCCAATTATCTGCGTTTCCTTTGAAAAGCAGCAATATCCTTTAATATGTTGTTTATAAAATCAATGCTGCCTATTCCCATGTGATTTGATTAACTGTTTTTGTTCGTTTATTACTTGTTATAGTTGCAGTATAGCAAAAAAATGTGATAATCGTTAACATGGCTTGTTAATAAAGTGAATCCTACTTTTTTTATATCCGATCGGCGACTGAATTGGCGTCTGGAGATTTTATCTTCCTTTAAAGAAGTATAACTATGGGCAGAATTGTGGAATATGGACAAGTTCAGTAGTGGGATTAACGAATTTTTTACAAGCCCTGTTCGAGTACCATACGATAGGTGGTATACAATAAAACTCAATTTTTATATATTTTACACATTTCATTCTATATTTACATATTCAATTTCTTTTAAAATCTCCACCTGATACATGTAATCGATAAATAGCTATTTTACCAAAGAGAGTCAATGCACTGCACACGATGAGTATAAAAACTTTGCTGAATAGAAAAAGTTAAAAAAAAACTTAATTATGGTTAAATCTAATGAATTAATTATTCTATGTTTTAAATATTAACTATTTTTAGATAAATACTTTAGTTTTTAGGTTAATCGGGTGTTTTAAAGTATATTCACGCTTCAACGGCAATTGTAGCTGGTTTCCTCAGTGAGAAATCATTTATAAATAAATATTATTGTCAAATGTTATTTTATAAACTTTAATAAACATTTAATTAAAAATTATTATTAATTTTATTAAATACACAAATAAAAAGTTTATCTCGAGTAGGATTTGAACCTACGACCTGTACTTTGCTAGAGTACCGCGCTAACCAACTGCGCCATCAAGGTTCAAGCCCCAATCGATGTAAACTTTGTCTTTATGTATGTAGAACTGATGTAAATTCTAAATATAATGAGATTACAATAAAATTACTTATATTAATGGAATTACCTGCAATATGCAGATTACAATACCATAAGCAACTTGACTAACATTAAATTATTATAAGTTTTGTTATGAACGAATAAGTGCAAAGGTAAATATGTCATTAAAATTATTAATTAATTGATTAAATACACAAATAAAAGTTTACCTCGAGTAATAATTTAATGTTAGTCAAGTTGCTTTTATGTGAATCTTGCGATATTGCAGGCTCACATTCCATTAATATCAGCTGATTGTAATCTCATTATATTTAGAATTTACATCAGTTTACATACTTTAATAGACAAAGTTTACATCGATTGGCTATGAACTTGTGCAGTTGATCATTAGGTAATCGTTTAAGAAATCACTACGTTCAAATCTTCTCGAAATATACTTTTTTAATTTGTGTTAATAAAATACTTATCTTTTTTGGGATTTTTTAATGGTGTACTTTAAATTATACAATCTAAACGTTTCGATAACACTTACAGTTATCTTCGTCAGTAGTAATGTTTGTTAAAAATTGTTAAAGATGTAGTAAACAATTTTGTCAAATTTGAAAAATTTTTCAAATTTGACAAAATTGTTGAAAAATTTTTCAAATTTGACAAAATTGTTTACTACATCTACATCACATAGTTATAAAACATTCCCCATATCTACCCAAAAGTCCCTACATACCGAATTTCATTAAAACTGGTTCAACCGTTTTCGAATTTATCAGTAGGTTTATCAGAAGTTATGTATTCGACTTTTTTTCACTATCGCTAAATCGCTTATTGGTTCATTTGACAACTTTTGGTCAAGTTTCGCCAAGGTCGGCCATGATGTCTGTGTCTGTGTGAGTGTGTGGATGTATGTTAGAACCCACGATAACTCCAGAACGAAAATACCTACGTATTTAAAATTTTGTATTGAAGCTTTTTTTCATCTGGCTTAGAGCTGATTAGATTTTATGAGAAATCCAGTGGCGGAGAGGGGGGAGGGTTTATTAGGGGTAGTTTTTGGTTTTTATCAAATATGTTTACATATTTCGAAGATATAAAAATACCTAGATATAGACCTTCAACATATCGAATAATTATATTCTATGCAATTTCGTACTGGAGTTATCGTGGATAGTAGAATACATCCAGACATGATGGCCGATCTTGGCGAAACTTGGTCAAACGTTGTAAAATGAGCTAATAAGTCGATTTAGGGATAGTGAATAAAAAGTGGATTGCATAACTTTCTATACCTACATATGTATATGTAGGTTGGAAGGGAAACATTATAATTAAAATTATTTTATTTCTTTTAAGTTTTTAAATTAGCATCTAGATGTCTATTAACCTTTGACATAAAGTTTTGAACGTCTGTTTGACATAGATTATTGTTTTTGTTTTTAAAATGTTGCCTATTTTCGTAATGAACTTATTATAAAAGAAGTTGCATAATTATCCTAAAAAAACTGTTGTCATAGTATATAACATTGCTAGCAAGGTAAAAATGGTTTTACTGACGGACAGAAGGATATTACCTTCTGGAGCCAGTAAAATCCGTTACCTTGCGTGTATTGTTATATAATTTATTTGTTGCTCATTTATGATGCAAATAGAACACAATTTTCGAATGTAAATAATGCTACTACGTTGTAAAATTGACAGTTAACTTGCAAAAATGTCTCGTTACCTTTGAAAACATTACTCTGACACCGGCGCTAATACAATGTGAACAATGTACAGGTTGTCCCATTTTCGTATGTTTTACGGGGTATCTCGCTTATTTTTTAGGTTAGCCATCTTAGTTTTTGTGCTACAGGGTGATTTTGGAAAAATTACATTTTCAGTTATCCCCTGTAACTCTGTTATTGTCAGAAATATTAAAAAAGTAAATGATATTTGTAGATTTTTTTACGTAGAATCCAGTGGCGTACTCAGATTTTCTCTAGAGGTCACAGTTTTTGAGATATTGACATAACCTACTTTTTTTATGGACACCCTATATTTTTTTAAATCTTTTTCCCTTGCCAAGAGCTTTTCAAAATATAGCATAGTCTATATTTATTTTTATAAATAACGTGACAAAATGATTTTTTTCTATAATTTACATTGATAAAAAACAAAATAATTAATCACAAATATGGTTTAAATTGCAGACCATAATGTCTCCTACAAGTTTCACAAAGTTTATAAATTCTTTTAACAGCATTTTCCAAAATAAATAATTGTCTTCGTAATTTTGCAAAAGCATTTTCCGTTGGAATTTTTAATTGTTGCATGTTGACATATTGCCTTGAATAAATTTTATTCTTTAAATACCCCCACAAAAAAATCCAATACCGAGAGATCCGGTGATCGTGGTGGCCATCGAACAGGTCCATTTGTTCCAATCCATCTCCTGGGAAAACGTTCATTTAGCCAGTTTTGTATTATTCTAGCATTGTGGGCTGGAGCCCCATCTTGCTGGAAGAATATATCGTTCAGTGGAGCCAGTGGAATATCTTCTAAAGGTTCATAGTTTTTTCTTGTAGAATTTGTAAGTACCCATTAGAGTTTAGGTTTTCTTTATAAATCTTGTCAACTATTTTTCGGTTAAAAATAAAGCACGAGATATTAAATCCGAACCTGCCTTGACGCTCTCTAGGAAAAATCACGTGGGTGTTTTCTTGACTCCAAAACCGCGAGTTGTGTCTATTAAGAATTCCCGAACTTGTGAAATGTGCCTCGTCTGACCAAATTATATTTTTTTCAAAATTATTGTCCTGAGTTTTCATATTTATAAACAAATTGCTGAACTCCAATCTACGTTCAGCATCACCAGGGTGCAGATGATGAACAAGTTTATACTTGTAGGGTTTGAATTTACGTTTTTTTTTAAATTCTTTGCACTGTTGTTTTAGACACACCGGTCTCTTCATCTATTTTCCTGCACGAGGTTTCAGGAGTGGCTTGAACAACTGCTAAAACGTTGATCTCTGATTCCTCGTTCTCTTTGTTGTAAACTCGGGGTCGAGGTTTGTCAAAACGTCCATGTTGGCAAAGATTAAATTTTAATTTTGAAATATTCTTATGTCGGGTTGTCTTCTTTCGGGATATCTATATGACAAAATAGGTATTTAAATAAATACAAATTCTAAGGTAAAGATTAACTGACCTGTTCAGATAGAGTTCTAAGGCCTGGTCTGCGTTTTCATTAGATAATATGAAGCAGGTATTCATATCATATTTCAAATTTTTGGTTTCGAGCCATATTAAAAAATAATTAAACAACAACAACAAGAACAAGAACGATAACAATAAATAAAACAACGAATAACAATAAATATCAGCACTAAATTTGGGAAAAAGTAACCAGGAATAATTTGAGAGAAGCAGAAACTTCAAAAATCAAATACCTAAGTAATGGCAGAACGTTAATTATTTTGTTTTTTGCGTTACCATGGTTACCCACGGCTATCCACTATTATCATTTATCAATGTAAATTATAGAAAAAATCATTTTGTCACGTTATTTATAAAAATAAATATAGACTATGCTATATTTTTGAAAAGCTCTTGGCAAGGGGAAAAAGATTTTAAAAAAATATATAGGGTGTCCCATAAAAAAAAAGTAGGTTATGTCAATATCTCAAAAACTCTGACATCTAAAGAAAACCTGAGTACGCCACTGGATTCTACGTAAAAAAATCTACAAATATCATTTACTTTTTTAATATTTCTGACAATAACAGAGTTACAGGGGATGACTGAAAATGCAATTTTGCAAAATCACCCTGTAGCACAAAAACTAAGATGGCTATGGCAAATTTGATTAGTGCATCTTTAGTTTCATTAAAAAGTAGCACGGTGTCGCGAAAACCGCAAGCTTCTAACCTAAAAAATAAGCGAGATACCCGTAAAACATACGAAAATGGGACAACCTGTACATTCGTCTCTAACTTATAAAAAATCAACAACTTTCGTTTCTAACCTGGAAATTTTTAACTCGTAGCTAGCTTGTTAAGACTGACTTTAAACGGCAATAAGCTGATTTGATAAATTGACATTTACAAATGAGTAACAAATAAAAATTATTTCATTTCTTTTATTTCCATTTTGTAGGTTTGAAGGTCGTGTGGTGTTTCACACTAGATATTTAAAATTACGAAAATGAATGTTTTAGAGAACAACATTTGTCATTCTGGGTCGAGGTAAAATTTTCGTAGTACTTTTGGTTTTATCAGAAATAACATCGAAATTTGCATTTTAAGTTGAACATTCTGTACATATTTATGAATTTGAACCTTGTACATTCGTAGTATGTACCTATCAACTTTTTCTGGAAAACGTAGAAATAGCGCTGACTGAAATAAATGTGAAAACAATTGAACAAATTGACAATTGCAAAAATGTGCGAAATTAAATACACGTTATACTATATTAAAATAGAATCACCATGTTCGGCAATAAAATAATAAGCTCTGGTCGTTCCTGGTTTTAAATCAAAAGCACCCTTTTCAAAATTTGCCATTAGTCAAATTAGTACTAGTAAAGAAAATAAACGCAGCTTTCTTGCATGAAGAACGTTGCGTAAATTTCAAATATGTAAAAGTTTCATTTAAAATTCCAATTTGAAACCGAATGTGCAATAGAAATCTTACCTGTTCTAAAAGGGTGTATGTGCTTAATCTGAGGGCACACGGTATCGTGTTAAGAAATTTTAACGCAGGCAGGTTTGTATTAAATTACCTGCATTGTATGATTGGTAATTTAAATACTGCTGTCTATGAATACGGTATAAATGCGTATTTTATGCCTAAGTCAAATTTATTGTACGCTTGGTTAAACGTTTGCATAAAAACTATTAGTTTATAGTAGGTAGATTTTTAATTACACAATGCAGATAAAAATCAACTCATTTAATGCTCTATACACATACCACCTGTTCGTTCTCAAACGTGGACATAGGGATTTAACATGGTATTGAACATTTTTGCTGATTCCTGCTCGCACCCCAAGCCAAGGGTATCTGCCGCCCGGGTGCAAGATATCATTTGCCGCCCTATATAGACTATAGACATAATCATAAATAGTGATAATTGTAAAATTATGTATTTCCTCGATACCCTTTGACTTACTTTACTTTATTAAGTATTCATATAAACTGAAAACTGTAACAAATAATTAAAACAAAAGTAGGTACACACATTACTCATTATCCTTAACTTACAACAGATAACTTAAAAGTTAAAAACTTAAACTAAACTACATAAATTCTAAATTTCAAAAGCGACTTTACTTGCTTTTTTGATAGCAAATTCTCTTATTAAATCCGTTATAGCTAACGCCTCGCAAATTTTATTTTCGATGCTTATTACAGCCAAATTCGTAAGTCTATTCTGGCTCATAGTAGACCTCAAATAGTTTTTAATTATTTTTAATTTTGAAAACGATCTCTCACCATGAGCAACAGTGACAGGCATCGTTAAAAAAATTCTTAGGGCTACAGATAAATTTGGGAAGGTGCTAATGAAATCGTTCGCTACAAGATACTCTAAAACCTCCTTGGCCGATTTGGGTTTTTTATAGGTGGACAGTACTTCAATTTCATTGCATAAATCAATTACATTAATATCCATTTGTTTTGTAGACGAATCGGTTAATTTAGTTTGTAAATCCGTACAACATTTCATTAAATATTTTTATCCATAGACAAAGAGTCTAAATTATTTAAAAAGCCAAAATAACCATTACACTCGTTCACTAATTCGAATCTGTCATTTAATTTTGATACTACTATATCAAGAATATAATAATAAAAATTAACTTTAAAATTCAACTCTGGTGATTGGACTGGTTCATCCTCATGTTCATAATCAAAAAAATCTTTTTCTTTCTCGGCCTAACCAAGCCTATAGCTGGAAAAACAATTTCACAGTCTATATTTTCAGCAATGTTTTTTGCCTCATTAAGCATCGCTGTAAAACTATCATCAGATCGTATTCCAATGAAAAAATTTTGAATTTCTTTCAACATTTGTACAGCTTCTGGTAAAATAACATTAGACTTTTGCATAATTTTGCTTACAGGGTTTATTTCAGATAAAATATTGTACCAAATTACTAGAGAACACAGAAATTTATACGACTTTATTTTATTAATTAGTGACTTAGCAAGGTTTTTTGTGTCATTGTCTCTGGATGTATCATTAAAAAGGAAAAAGAGAGCATCATAAATTTTTTCTAAATTAAATCTAAGGCATTTAATGGCATCAATTCTACTCTCCCACCGTGTATCAGATAAAGGTTTTACAGTTAATGTAGGAATTTCTTTCATTAGAATATTCAAACGATAGGTGGAAGCTGAAAAAAAACATATATTTCTTGATGAATGCTAGCAAAGAAATTTGTGACTTCAAGGGAACTTTTTGCAGCATCATTGACAACTAAATTAAGGGTATGAGCTGCACAAGGGACAAAAAAAGCTCTAGGATTTATATTAAGAATTCTTTCTTGCAGACCATTATGTTTGCCTTTCATATTAGCACCGTTATCATATCCCTGCCCTCGCATGCCCATAATATCTATATTTAATTCTTTTAAATAATCCACTAAGAAGGCTGTTAATCCTTCACCACTTGTGTCTGTAACCGGGCAGAATCCTAAAAAAATGCTCTCTAATTTATATATTCTCTGAAATATGATTAATCAAAACAAATCTGACAGTTACACTCATTTGTTCCTCATGACTAACATCAGGAGTGCAATCTAATATAATTGAATAATATTTACATAGTTTCAATGTTTCGATTATATTTTGCTTAACTTTTTCACCTATTAGACAAATCAATTCATTTTGGATTTTATCACCTAAATAATGTGGCATATTATTGCTATCTTTTTGAATTCTACCAATATGTTCAGCCATTATATTATCAAATTTTGCAATTGATTCAATTAGCTTCAAAAAATTACCATTACCTTTTGCAAAAAGTTTCTGATTACTTCCTCTAAAAGCTAAATTTTGCCCAGCAAAATACCGAATGAGACAAATAATTCTTTCAATAATTGACGTCCATCTTTTTTTTCCAACTGAATTAAATTTTGATTGACTGAGTTAACAGATACACCTTTTTCGATAGATTTTTTTAGCTCAGCCCATTTATTAACACTTTCAAAATGCCCCTTACTTTTTTCGTGTCTGTCTAAATTTTGAGACAAGTGTTGCCAGTCCGTATAACCATTATTATCGTTAAAACTATTATTATTAGAAACTTTAAATAATTTGCCAGAAAAACAGAAGACAGAATTATTTGACTTGGAATAAACTAACCATGTGCTAGGAACTTTTTCATTATTGCTTAATTTCTTGTGATAATAACTAGCTGAAAAAGATCTATTTGAATGGTCTAATGGATATGCCATATTTTTCAATTGCAAGGGCCCCACTTCTAGAATAGACATTCTAACCAAAACTTGAGGCCAAAGAGATGGATCTTTCAATATTTCTACCCCAGCATCGACAGCAGCAGCTTCGGTTAATGAGGGTGGATCCGGTGTGTCCGGTGCATCCGCGTCGGATTTCATATTTTCTTGCTGCTGCCCTATTTGTAGATTTTCCGTAAGCTGTTCCTCCAGTTGCAAGCTTGTTGGTGGCTCTACCGCTGCAGCCGTTGTGGATACAATAAATTTTTTATGGAGATAGCCAGCCTTTTTTTTATTTGCTCTTTTTCGGACTTTCTCTTTCGATACTGAAAGCCGGAAAGTCTTTTTCTACCATCAGCCATCTGAATCAAGCATAAATAAACTTAAAAAATAGCAAACGAAATGGACAAATAAAAATGAAAGTTTAAAATATGTATAAAATAAAGAAAAATACTTACAATTTAAAACTTTAACTTCAAAAAGCACTATGCGTAGTCTATAACACTTGTATACTGTCGCGAAGGATATCTCACTATAGGTACTACTCGAATCGCATTTATTCGCAAACTAAACTAATCAAAACAAAGCGTCAGCAAATGTTAAATAACAGGAAAGTTAAAATCATAAAAGTAGTTAATAAGAAAATTAAGAAACACCACCACGTCTGAGGTATTTTTCTATTTAACGTGCAAAAGATTAAATTATATTACTGGTCATAAAATTCAAAACAGTTCATTGCAGATTCAACATTTCCATCTCCTGGCCCCTTTCTAGGTAAATAATCTTTGTACTTAATTATACCGACACAAGGGATTTGTGCAGATTCATTCTACTTCTACTTGTTTATAAAATGCAACTGCAGCACAGCTGCTTACCGAATAAGTTTTACAATTTAATTACTTTTAAGATACTATTATATCTTGGTGCACTATAAGTACTACGTATACACAACGTTATTAATAACATTCATAAAATTATAAAATCACCAAAAAATCGGCAATTCACCATTGATGAGAATTACTCAACGAATGCATTCCAAAGTACGAAAGCTACAAAATGTTCTCATTATTTTTGTAACTAAAGTGCATCGGCGCTGTTTTATTTAGCCGAAGTTGATTTCGAATCTCGTATGTAGGTGGTAACCCTTGTGTCGGCAGCGATGTTTTTATAATAAAAATGAATTATACGTAATAAATTGCCCACTTTAAAACAATCCAATACTTTCCGTATCAAATAAAAATGCTAAAATGTAGTAAATGCTTTTAGCTTTTACTTATTTTATTTTGCCGCTCCTAGTAGATTGCCGCCCGGGTGCTACGCACCCCTTGCACTCCCGACACGGCTAGGCCCCTGAGATTAACAAGATTAAGAAGTGAAGTGAAGTGAAGTTTAAAATACTCATTTAATATTTGATATTAAAATACGTTACTTATCTTTTTTGGGTTTTTATATGGAGTATTTGTATATTTAAGTTACACAATCTAACACAGTTAACTTCGTCAGTAGTAGTATTATATTTCAAAATTTTGGTCTACCAGAACGTGGTGAATCCTCTATGCTTGTTCTACCGCGTTTAAATTCAGCAACTCAGTTTGCATACGAAAGCGAAGACTCACCATGAAATTCGTTTTTATTTGTTTCGCATTTTAAGCCTTTAAAAAAGAAATGTTTTATCACTGCATGGTGCTCGTTTATGATTATGATTAAGAAAATGCACCAATTGTTTACTTGTACTTATCGATAATAATGACATGTGTTTATATCCAATCCATTCGAAAATTTGACTGTGGTGCGAACAAATGGCGTTTTCAAAACTAGTGATCAGCACGCGCGCATAACGCCATCTTGTGATTCATTCTAGAAACATTTAAATCTACTTTTGTACTTAGCTTTATGTGCGTTAAAATCATGTATTGTATATAAATGTTTACAGTATTTAATAAAATATTAACAAACAACTTAATATTTTTAATAACAGATTGTAAGTAAAGTAGAACCCGGAGCACGCAGGAAGATATGTGAAAACTTTACACAATATAATTCCATCAGGACAAAGAGTGTTGTCCGAGGATGACCGACTCGTCTACCATACGTAACGGTCACTAATAGATAACACATAAAGTAATATTCCTTTTTCATGCAAAGAATTTGATCATTCACGTAGCAGAACCTAAAGAATACCACATGCTAACACTTTTTCTAAGGCACACACGTCAACCTGTTTTCAATTTTGCCAACGATATACAATACATATTACAAATGTCGCACAAGAGATCTTCCAATTTTCAGGAAAAAAAAAGGCTATAATGCATTGACAGTTTTCCCTTGTAAACAAAACATACTCAAATGTGTGACATTTTTTTCTAAAGACCATGAAAAATTGAATAGATTACCAATCCGCGCTGAATCGAACAAATACCGGTAGTTCTAATATGCACTAACAAAAAATATTTCTACACAGATAGCAGCAACAGTGGAAACGGCTAACAAATATCAAGAAAATAAAAGCTGATCTAGTGCAGAAAAAAATATATTTGGGAACAGGAAAATCTCAGCAAAATGATGTTAATATCGATGTTCTACATAAAACTTTACCTATAAACAGATTAGACAATTTTTAATTTGTCTATTTGCTAGATTTTGTAGAACTTTCTTTGATTGGTATTCATAACAACTTGTTTTGTTTCTTTATGTTTGACTGAACCATAAAGACCTGATTTATGGTGCTGTTTTGAGTCCAAAAAGTGGTACTTTATTGGACTCTATAGTGTTTTGGACTCTTTTCAAGGCAAGGCAAATAACTATTTTGATTATTAAATTTATTAAATATTAGATTATAGATTCATCCTTACTATGCCTACTTAATATAACTAAATATGTTATTCCTAAAATTAACACCTACTAATTTATTTTGAAGCAACCTAACAATTCTGTATAAACATTCTTTTGTTCTACTGATTTCATGGTCACGCCTTTTAAATTGGCTGTAGAAGAACTTGCAGTTATATTTTCGTTTCTCAAAATTGTAGCTACAATATTGATTTTGAAACTTACAGAGTCATCAGTGCAACCCTCAGCTACCGTTGATGAACGCCATCAGCCAAGTCTCTTTGTGTCTTCCAACATTGACCAAAATATTTGCAGAACTGCGCCAAAACCATGGCTTGTATATGCTGCGGGATGCTCCACCTGCAATTTTATGTACTATAACTGGTTACACGACGCATTTTGCTTTTGTATAGTTTACAAAAATATGTTATGAGATGTGTGTGGGGAACGAAGTGCGATATATTTCCTGATGATCTCTAATAAATTTATGTTTTCAAGATTTACAGATTATATAACAAACAATCTATCCGTTTTTGTTTTTATGTCTCCACTATCTTCACTAAAAAAAGTGTTTTATGATCTTGAACACACGTAGTTTCCGATAATACTAGTTCATGGATTCAAGAATTACCTGTAATTATTATACAATTATTCACAGTAAAAATTTTAATCTTAACTCACCTTATTTAATAAATGTTCTTTGGTAGCTTGCATTAAACATTTTTCCACATCATCTTTGGTTAAACTTAAAGATCTTTTACTCTGTCCCTCGCTTTTTCTCTTAAGTATAGAATAAGGCTTGGAACCTTGCTAATGTCTACTTTTTAATGTAAATTGATTGTTGTACGCAACATTGAGTACTTGGTCCATAAGGAAGAAAACTAACTCACTGTTGAGGTATAATAAAATGCTATCTTCGTTCGTTTTTTAATTTTCCTCCTTAAACACCACATATCGTAATTGCTATATACGCTTTCATATAGAAATTTCTATTTACTCGGTAGGAGGAATTCTCGCGTACACTCGTGGCTATTTCTTTAACATCAATTGAAGTTTTCATTTCACCAATTTCTTTTACTAAATTCATCCAAAATCCAGATATAAGCGTAAAAATTAAAATGCTTGCAACTTTTTGCTAAACTAATTTTATTATTAAACCAAGTATTTACTGGTTACTATGTCAATAGAAAGCACACCCTTCACTATAATAAATATCTGGCGTAGAACACCACACGACCTTCCAACCTACAAAATGGAAATTATAAGAAATTAAATAATTTGTTTAATAACATTTTTTTATGCAACCTCTTTTATAAGAAGTTCATTGCTAAAATAGGCAACATTGTAACGCAAAACAGTAATCTATGTCAAGACGTTTAAAACTTCATTACAGACAGAGGTTAACAGTCATCTACATGCTAACTTAAATTAAAAGAAATAAAATCATTTTAATTTAAATTTTTCTAGGATAACTATGAAATCTCTTTTGTATACGTTCATAACGAAAACAGGCATCATTGTAAAAACAAAAACAATATTTTATAACAGAATGACGTTTTAAACTTCATGTCAGATAGAGATAAATAGTCATGTTAACGTAAAAAAACATTCCAAATCCGCCCGCCGCCTCTATAAAAATAGCGATAATACAGCTATAGCGTTTTCAATCATACTTATTTCATTTTTACATTTATTTCGCTTTACATTAAAAAACTTTATAAAGTAAATTTATGCAAAATTAAATTTTCTTTAAATATACTTTTTTCTTATAAAATTAATCGTTATTCAGATAATGAAAAAATTTGAACTAACACTTAAAATTCTACGTTAAGAATTTTTTGCCGCTAAATTACGCGTTATATCAAAAAATTGCATAGAACACAATTAATCGATATATTTAAGGTCCATGTCTGAGTATTTTTATATTTTGAAATATGCAGCTGTTTTAAAAATATTTTATAAAAACCAAAAACTGCCTCTAATAACCCCCCTCCCTTTCCGTATTGAATTTGTCCCAACATCTAATCAGTTCTAAGCTAAATCAAAACAAGGACGTAGGTATTTTCGTTCTGGAGTTATCGTGGATACTAACACACACACACACACGCGCACGCAAGCACCACGCATGCAGGACGCACGCACGCACGACGTACGCACGCATGACGCATGCGCGCACGGCACACGACGCACGCACGCACGCACTTTAGCGGTAATGAAAAAAAAAAGTCGATTGCATAACCTTCTATGCCACATACAGGGTAATCAACTTGTACTCCGGAGTTTGATAACTCCGTTACCTTGAGAGTTACGAAAAAAAGTTTTAAATAAAAGTTATTCATAAACTCAAGTTGCACGTTTTAAAATTATTGAATAATATACAGGGTATTTCATAAAGTCACAGAGTATCAAATTTAGGTTTTTTTAGCGTTTCGTAAAAATGGAACTGTGAATAGACACAATTTCCATTGTTATTAGACAAGCAATCCCCATCTTATAGCAACTCATAGTCAAACTAGGTGGTCTTTGAATGTTTGGGGTGGTATAGTTGGAGATCACGTAATTGGACCACATTTTTTCGATAGAACAGTGAATGGTCAGCTTTATTTGGACTTTTTAGTAAATAATTTACCATTACTGTTGGGAAACGTTCCTCTTAACATTCGTCAAAGAATGTGGTTGCTACACTCCGTTACGCTCCGGTGCATCACACTGGATTAATTGATAATCACCTTAATACCCATTTTCCTGGAAGATGGGGTGGGAAGAGGAGGGCCCATTGCATGGCCAGTTCGTTCACCAGAGTTAAGTAAAATTGATGCCGCACCCTGTACATACAGGGTGATCAAGTTATACTCCGGAGTTCGATAACTCCGTTACTTTGAAAGTCACGAAAAAAAGTTTTAAATAAAAGTTATTCATAAACTCAAGCTGTACATTTTAAAATTATTGAATGATATACAGGGTATTTCATAAAGTCACAGAGTATCAAATTTAGGTTTTTTTAGCGGAAGACCCTGTATATTATGTCAAATCGTAATGAAATCGTCACCCTCTATTTTATAAAATAAACAATTCAAGGCTAATCTCTTAGGGGCAAAATAATTTCAGTCTGGTTTTGTTAAAATCACTTTTGTTATAACTTTTATTTTTTGTACAGGGTGATCCAAAACTCACACCCATGATTATCTCGGTTATTTTAAATGGAACACCCTCTATTTTATAGCATTTCTGAAAAGTACTTAAGAAATACTTTTACTATTTTTAAGCATTCCCTATACCTAAATCTTACAGTTATTGATTTATTTGGCTTTTTAAAAATAAAAGCGACATTTTTGGCATAACTTAAAATTTTTATTTTTTCATGACTGTAATGTATTATTTGAAATACTGTAAGTTTAATTACCTCTGTATCAATACTATTATTGTCAGGTGAAAAAGACATACATCAAGTATAAACTATTGCAAATAAAACCTAGAGACTGGAGTAATAAATGAAACAAAATTTAAAAAAATTAATTACAAAATGGACATTAAAACATTGTAGATTGAGCAAAATACATATCTACACTTTACCGAAACACTGTGTTTCATCGACCGACAATAGTTCTGTTGACCACATACACGTCATCAGGAGGGTGAACATAAACTTTTTAACTAGTATTTCATCACTCGGCGATCGTTTCATTGACACCACATCGTCATCAGGAGGTTGAACTTAAATCAGTTTAATTAATCATAGTGACGAAATAAAGTGTTTGGATAACTTATTTCTTGTTCCCTGGAAATTTCTCTTATACTTTTATTGGGATCATTTGTAACTGCCAACAATACATTGAGTTCATTTTCCGCAGTAACAATGGTTTGCATTTTTTCTGTCTTTTCATATAGTACAGTACCTGTACAATTAAATCGATCCATTACTTTTTCGAAATTCCTTTTTTCAGGTAATCGGAGTTCTGGAAATCTATCGTGATACACCCTTACTGCTAGCAAGCAATTTTTCTGACATTCACCTAGTAACCAGATCATATCCACTAATTCCTCATTAGAAAAATTCATCAGCTCAAAATTTGTACGTAAATAACAAGGCAATTAACCGAATAAAACTAAAATATTAATTTTACAAGCTTGATAGATAAATAATACTACCCTCTGTCAAATACTACTTTACAGGTATGGCAAAAGGGTGTTTCATTTAAAATAACCGAGACAATCATGGGTATGAGTTTTGGATCACCCTGTACAAAAAATAAAAAAGTTAAATGGTAAGTTTTAATAAAACCAGACTATCACGAAATTATTTTCCACATGAGAGATTAGCCGTCAATTATTTATTTTAAATAATATGGAGTGACGATTTAATTACGATTTTCACGTAAAAATGGCCATACCTTTAAAAGTACCCTGTAGAACCTAGTAAAAACCTTAATCATTGGAATAGGAAAAATGAGCCTAATTGAAATTTGACATAATATACAGGGTGTTGCATTAAGAAAAAACAAATTTGATATGCTGTGACTTTATGAAATACCCTGTACATTATTAAATAATTTTAAAATGTGCAGCTTGACTTTTATTAACTTTTATTTAAAACTTTTTTCGTAACTTTCAAGGTAACGGAGTTATCGAACTCCGGAGTGTAAGTTGATCACCTTGTATGTACAGGGTGCGGCATTAGTGCGTCGAAGTACGATATATCCGTTATTAAAGGAGATATCAAAAAAAGTTATTTACAAAAATTATAGTCAACTTCAAACTTCAAACTGTATTTTATTTTAAAAAGTGAAACTACACTTTATGTTCTTTCATTTTTATTAAGCACTCCCTATAGCTAAAATCGTCAATTTCTGAGATATTTTCGGGGATTATATAACTAGTGTTATGATTAACATCGGTGATAGCTCGAGTTAATACCGATGAAAATTGAACGAGTGCTTCGCATTTTCTACAGGTTTTAACGAGTGGTATCATCGATTATTAATTATAACACGTATTATGTTTGGTAAGAGAATATATTGAACGTTAATAGAAAATATATTTTTTAAAGTTTACAATTTTAAACGATCTGTCACTGATAGTAAATATTACAGTTGCAAGATAATCAATACAATTATTTTTTCTTTGAAACTTTTTGTCACTTTGACAGTAAACTATTTTATTCATTAAAATCATGTGACAGTCAACATGCGGTGACAAAATTATCACCGATTTGATAGCCTATCCTGCGATTTTGTTTTTGTATTTTAACCAATGAAAGTAATCAAAAATGTAGCATGTGACATGTGAATTATATTCTCAGTTTATTAACAGAAAGAGATTTTTTTAACAATTTCTATTATCTATAACAAGTTAGCCGTGAACAAATGACAGATAGATATTATTCAGTAATAATAAGTAAATTATCATTTAACAAACTTCTTTGGGATTGTGTAGTGTTTATTAGTTTGTAAACACTTAAATATTGTTTGAAATGAACTTTCCTTTTGAGGAGTTAACAGACATGATATGGGTACTGGGAGAATGTATGAAAAATAGTTTATTAGCACAAAGAATTTACAAAGAGAGATATCCCGCACGAAGACAACCCGAGAAAATAACGTTGGAAAGGTTAGTAGATCATTTTAATCGTACGGGTTCAGCAGTTTATGAAAAAGGATAGGAGAAAACCTGTACTTAACGAGGAAAATTAATTTAACGTGATGCTTGAAGGTATTCATAATCCACATGTTAGTACACGTGAAATCTCGCGTCAGCATGATATTAGTGACAGGTCCGTCCGAAGAATACTGCGTAAAATAAGATGCATCCATACCATATCCAGTTGCATCAAGAGTTACTCGAAGATGACTATCCCAGAAGGGTTGCTTTTTGTGAATGGGCTCAACAACAAATCCACAATCAGGCGGATTTCTTTGATTTTGTCCTCTTTGGAGACGAAGCCACGTTTCATAAAAATGGAACTGTGAATAGACACAATTTCCATTATTATTCGACAAGTAATCCCATCTTATAGCAACTCATAGTCAAACTAGGTGGTCTTTGAATGTTTGGGGTGGTATAGTTGGAGATCACGTAATTGGACCACATTTTTTCGATGGAACAGTGAATGGTCAGGTTTATTTGGACTTTTAGAAAATCATTTACCATTACTGTTGGCAAACGTTCCTCTTAACATTCGTCAAAGAATGTGGTTGTTACACGATGGAGCTCCGGTACATCACACTAGATTAATTCATAATCATCTTAATACCCATTTTCCTGGAAGATGGGTGGAAGAGGAGGCCCATTGCATGGCCAGCTCGTTCACCAGAGTTAAGTAAAATTGACTTCTTCAAGTGGGGTTATGTGAAAAACCGTGTGTATCAAATACCTCCAACCACACAAGATGATATGAAGAATAGAATACGAGAAGCATTCCAGAGTATTAATGTAGAAATGTTAAGAAATGTCAGTCGAGAATTTGAAGATCGACTGCAATGCTGTATTGATGTTTTCGGTGGACATTTTGAACATTTATTATGAAATTAATTAATTTTATAAGAATTTTGTCTTAATAACCGATGTTTTTAAATTTTTTATAATAATTTGTCACACTTTTATTTGTTCACGGCTAACTTGTTATAATAGAAATTTAAAAAAATCTCTTTCTGTTATTAAATTGAAAATATCTCAGAAATTAACGATTTTAGCTATAGGGAGTGCTTAATAAAAATGAAAAAACATAAAGTGTATTTTCACTTTTTAAAAAATTAACAAAATCATGTGTTCGAATTTTGGCTCGCTCTATATTCAATTGGTGCAATAATAAAGAAATAGCACTTTCTCGTAACACTGTACCAATGTCAAAAAGTTATGCCTGGAAAAAATTATTGTTAGGTTGTTCTGTCTAGGGTATACAGGACGTTGAAATGAGAATGATTTTCGTGTACAATTGACCATAACTTTTGAAATACCCTGTATAACGTAATGAAACCCTATATTGGAAGTATGGGGGAGATGAGCTTAATCTAAATTTGAAATAATATATAGGGTGTCCCATTTAAAAAAAAGTATGTTTGGTTCACCCTGGTAATATGTAACACCCTGTAAATACGAAAATAATTTTATAATGTGAAGTTTGAAGTTGCCTATAATTTTTGTAAATAAATTTATAATAACGGATATATCGTACTTCGACGCACTAATGCCGAACTCTGTATATGTAGGTTGGAAGGTAAAAATTACATTGTAGGTACCTAGTTTAAATACAAAAGTTGAACGATACTGCACATCAATTAGGTGGATAAACGGTTATTGTGTTTGCTTCGCGAGCAAATGATTCCGGTTCAATGCCCGACAGAACTATTTTTTTTTGTGTATTAATTCTGTTTAATTATAAACTCCATAATAATGATTTGTAAAATGTATAATTTTAAAGATAATAGCGTATTCAGTCGAACATAAAACTATGTATGTCACACGTCCATAATGCACTTTATTGGACTTACTGTCTTTATAATCCTCGACCGCTTCGTTTTCGGCCATAAACAGACGGCATATAGGCAGAACGTACCATCTCTCAACCATACGGCAACAATGGAACACTCTCATTGGTCCGTTTTGACATGTGGTACGTTTTGGCTGACTAGAGTCAGGTACGGTTTGTCATAATACTATCATATTTGATTTTTTATCTTAATAATTTTTGAGGATGTATATGTAACAGTTATATTAAAAAAGAAGTAACAAAAAAATGGGTTGGTAATATTTATTGCACACAAATACATACAGGCAATTCGACCAAAAAACCGATGCACGTCATAAATTTATTTAGCTAGTTTCAACAAATTATGCTATTTCGTATGTCCCCTTGACTCAAAAAGAGATAGAAACAATCTAGAACGTTGGGACTACTTACATAAATTAATGACTTCCATGAAATTTCCTATACATGTATGAAAATGTAAATTTTCACCATTATTAGTATTATTACACATATTAAAATACTTATCTTTTTTGAGTTTTTAATGGTGTATTTGTATATTAATGTAATACAATTTAAACGTTTCGATGATACTTACAGTTATCTTCATTAGCAGTAATATCTATTAAAATTGTTAAAGATGTTGAAACAATTTTGTGTAATTTGAAAAAAAAATGTGTTATGGTATACATATGGTACATAAGTAAACCAACAACTATGTTCCGTACGATTTAGCATTAGGAAAATTGTTTGCAACGTTAAGAGCTAAGTTTCCTTTTTATTCTTTTTTTTATTTAGCCATAAGCTGGACGACCACTTGGCATCCGTTTGCTTCCTCTGGTTACCCCAGGTTTTCTTCGGGATGTTGTCGTTGGCTGAACGCGAATTGCAGATCCGTGGCGTTTTCTTAGAGCAGTACATTGTATTAACTGTAGAATGGGGAAGACATTTGCTGTCCAAAAGCTCGAAAGCACTGATTTGATTGCTCAGAAGCTAGACCAGTAGATGTGGGAGCGAGTGCATGGTGACGTATTGACGTGGGTTGTGTAGGTGACTGCAGTGGTAAAGAATTGAGTATGTGTTTCGAGTGTAATTTCTTGTATTGGCACATTTGCTAGCGCGGTGGCTTTTTGTTGTTTGATACTTGATATTAATAGAGGAACACCTATCTGAAATTTAATTATGTCGTCTTCACTAAAGTCATTGAGTGACGGAAGTATTGCCTTGAAAAAAGACAAGTATTGATTGTCTGGCTCTTCTAGAGCTTTGAACATCTTTTTTTTCTTCTTCTTTAATTCCAGTGGATCTGTTTTTCTCTTTCTTAAATTCGTTTGTGGCGCTTTGAAAAGAGTGACAGATTCATCCGTAGTGACTTGGGACCACAAACCCTCCTCTGTTACTTCTTGGGTCATATCATTATTACTTAATAGGCTATCAACAGTTTGCCTTTCTTCAATTACTTTAAGTAAGAATTGAAGTTGGTCATTATATGCATACTGTTGTATGGCGGAAGCACGTCAGATCTTGTAGCATCTTTCACCTTTTTGCGAGATTTCATGAAGCCATCACGAATATTCCACCATTTCTTCATAATATCTTTACCTACACCAAGGAAAAATATTAACACCTTCAAATTTTAGTTGAGGATTTTTTTTATATATGTGTTTGCCAGATTTGCTATAAAAATGTTTAGTTTACCTAAATCATTACTCAAATTTCAGTAAAAATGAATAAAATTTTGAAATGAATGAAACATACAGTTGTTATACACGGTGATCAAATTCAAGTGTGCACTATTCCTAACTTTTTTATTATTGAAGCTACGAGGTTGGTTAAATTAGAGAAGTAGTAGTATTCTTTCCGTTGATTAACGTGGTCATAACAGAAAAATAATTGAACATCGCGTTTCCGAGTTATTTTAAAAAATGTTGTGTTCTTAAAGGGCGCCCTGTATATTTATACCTTAATCGATTGCCAACGCCTTTCTTAACATAAAAGGTTATTATGAACTTCAGCCTAACACAAAAAATAAAGGAGATATGAGCCTATTTAACTTATCATTTTGGCGGGCATACAATTTAAAATAAAAATAAAACAAAACGAATCGATTGATTTATTTTTTGTTAAAATTATGAAAAAAGATTAAATTAAATTTTCGAATACATCTCCACCTTGCTCAATACATTTTTGGGCACACCTGTAGCCTTTAAAACCGTACGTTCATCTATGATACGTATGATATTATTAATCGCTATCTGAAGGTCTTTGATATTATAGTAACAATTTTGGTAAGCTTCGTTTTTTAAAAATCCCCAGAAATAAAAATCCATTGGTGTAATGTCTGAAGAACGCGGAGGCCAACGAACTGGTCCCCTTGTGGCAATAACGCGATCATGAAAAAATCCACTTATCAAACTATTAACGTTTTGAGTATTGTGTGGAGGCGCCTTGCTGAAAAAACACTCTCTGCCGATCAGTTAAATTAAGGTCATCAAAAAACTCTTCTAAAATGGTTCGGAGAAAATTTAAGTAGCGATCGTTTGTTAAAGTGCCTTCGTAAAACACTGGTCCCATGATTTTAGAGCCAAAAAGACCACACCATACATCTAAACTAAAGCGTCTCTGTGGATTACACGGAACATTTCGCATTAGATTTTCATTACTCCAGTAATGATTTTTTCTATTATACATGCCTCATTGCTGAAATTGGATTCATCGCTCCAGAGAATTAGCTTTTCGAAATCAGGGTTTGCGTTTTTTGTATTTACAAACCATTGGCAAAATATAATTCTTCTTTTTTGGTCGCCTGGTAAAAGACTGAGTAGGCCTGTATTTATACGGCACGTATTTATGTTTTTTCAAAATATTCTGTATAGTTCCGAAACATAATCCACAATCTTTCATGCAATCTCGTATGAAATTTTCGCGATTTACTTCAAAATAAGCTAGCACATTTATTTCCGTTTCTTCATTCATCACAAATCTTTTTTTTTAACATACCTTTGGCAAAAACATTTTCATTTGATCTAAATTTTCTGTATAATTTCAGAAAATATTTTCGATCTGGAGCTATTCTTTCTGGCATTATATCGTTCAAGAGCACGGTCATCATTGTTTTGACATACTATGTATGGTTTAAGCGTATCACATTTTTGTAAATGCGTAAAACCCATTATAAAAATGTGTATCAGGTAACACCGAAATGAATTGTTTCACAAAAATAATTTATAATCGTAAAAATGACAACATTTATTGGTTTTATTGTTTCGCATAGCATCCCTAGATGATTTAGAAATAAAAATAGTTAAACACAATTAAAGGACGTAGTTTGGTACTAAATTAAATAATAAATATAACATATTTTGTATGATATTTCGTTTTTATTTAAATTTTATGGTATCCTGTAAGCGAAAACTGAATAGGCTCATATCTCCTTTATGTTTGGTTTTAGGCTGAAATTCATAATAAACTTTTATGTTAAGAAAAGCGTTGGCAATCGATTAGGGTATACATATACAGGGTGCCCCATTTAAAAATTACATTTTTTAAAATAACTCGGAAACGCGATGTTCAATTGTTTTTCTGTTACCACTACGTTAATCAGCAGGGGGAATACTACTACTTCTCTAATTTAACCGACCTCGTAGCTTCAATAATAAAAAAGTTAGTAATAGTGCACACTTGAATTTGATCACCGTATATAATATATATATATATATATATATATATATATATATATATCAACAATAAGCAAATAGTTAGAGAGGATGTCGTCAAATTTGGTCTGTGATGGTAGAAGAATGTATGCCTAAACCTACACAAAATCAGTGGAAACAAATTGCAATACAGTTTGAAAAAAGAGCAAATTTTCCACATTGTTTGGGCGGAGTAGATCGGAAACATGTAAGAATAGTATCTCAACTCGGTTCAATGTATCACAATTAGAAGTGGTATGCTTCCGTTGTATTAATGGCTGTTGCAGACTCAAGACTATCGTTTTATGTTGATATTGGTAGTTATGAAAAAAAATGCAACTCCAAAATTTTTAAACGATCGCCATTTCGTTCGAGAGAGTTGGATATAAGTTTGAAGACACGACACAAATAACACGCCTTGCTGATGTGCCTAGAGAACCAATGGTACGTGGAGGAGTATCAGCTAATAATATACGAAATACGTTAGCCGACTATTATTTAACTGATGTAGGATTAGTTAATTGGCAATTATCAAAAATACAAATAATATTTATACTATAAACATGCAAACGTTAATAAACAGTAATCATACTTATCAAATTCGTTTTTCTCCTTATCACTTAAATGTTCAAATTTACTATGAAGTTCCTTACATATTTCTCTCCATGAATTTTTAGTTAAAACCCTGTCTTTATACATCTCGAGTGTATTGTCCCATAAAACAGACCTGGCCTCAACGAGGGTAATTAAAAACTCAACATCTAAATGTGCTTGTTTTTCCATTATTGCAACAACTGAAGTCGTCCCGCCGTGTTTTCCCTCAACTGAAGATGTGGAATAAAAGTGCCGGATATATCATGTGAACAATCGCACTATCTTCGGGTAAACTTCGGTGTTTGGGATGACGGATATCAGATGTATGGTAACTGTACGATGTGTATCCGGCGTACACCTATGTAACCGCGCTCATTTATACTCATACACTTCGCAATTGGATATCCGACATCGGAATATCTCATCCGGCACGTGTGAAAAGAGGCTAAGAGTGTTCCATTTTTGTCCTATGGTTGAAAGATGGTATGTTCTGCCTACATGCAAACTGGTTCGTCCAAAAAAGTATGCATTATGGACTAGTAACATAAATAGCTATTATTAGTATTTTTATACCTATATCTAAATATTTTTTTATTATAATTGCTTGCTATGTCAAATATGAACACATCGAAAATATGCGCGTTTTGTTTAAATCAGGTTTCAAAGTAACTGCGATGTTTTGAATAGTGTAAACAGTATGGACATAAAATAATTAATTTGAGAAACCTTTTGTTTTTGGTAAAATAAACCACCTAAGCTTACGTAAATCGTATTTGTTTATCGTGATGTAGCTACTAATTGAAAATGGAATTAACCTTAATTATGTATTTACTTAATACTACATTATTTCACTTCCGCTTGAATGAGATGAATTCACAAATGTCCGCTAATGACTGTAATTACAGAATAAGCATTCTAAAGAAATATAACGGACTTCAACTAAATATAACATTTTTCTAGCTGTACCGAACACATTATCTCTGATTACTCGATTTGGTCACTATAAGCAGAAATCAACTGACAAATTTGCTAACTTTACATTAATTAACATACAAAGAAAATATCGCACAGAATTTGATACATCCTATAAGTATTAATATTAATTAATAACAGTTTAGTTGCATAAATTTCAATAAATTACTTTCAAACATAAAACTACTATTCGCTTCCATAATACAGAAGCTGGAAGGTTTTTCTCTTATATCCCATTTTTAAAATAATGACCTATGTACGATTGTCTTTGCAAAAGGGACTTAGAGTACTTACTTGTTTTGTTACTTATTGTTTGAGTGTGCTTTGCATTAATTAATAAATCAACATTGATACAATATGTCCCAAAAGTAACTATGTTTGTTCTGATAGACGAATTTGAAAAAAAAATGTATTGCCAAGGTTAAATAAAAAATGTTTCGGATAAAACCTGTAATCAAAACAGTTCATGGTTTTGTAAAATCGTAAAATCGAATCTCACAATAACGTTGTAGGTAAGGGTCCGAGAAAATTTTATTATTGTAACAAAAATTTTCAAATCTCAATTGTTACCGCGAAAGAAAAGATATTTAATGGGCTTTAAATATGTTGGTAATAAGTCGTAATTTGATGTTTTTCGGGATATTTTATTTTATGTATTTTATGTAGCTGATAAGGGAAAAAAAAAGAAAAATATATGTTGGTGTAGAAAACAGGTGTTTTGTCGAAACTGCCTTTACCGGAAGACGAATCGTTGAAAATTTCTATACACACGTTTTTGGGGTAAGAACGTCGCAGATTATTACTTACATCGGAACATACCACAAATCAATAGACATCTTTGTTAGGTACTTTAAAATTCGAGACCTAGATGTACAGTTTGTTACCTACGAGTGCATATCTTAAAAATTAATACTTCTTTAGTAATAAATATGAAAATATTCCCACGTCATAATTCTTGTCTTTTAAAAACGGGGGTGGATTTGGGGAGTAAGGACAGTGAGTTGTAGTTAGAGGTTCGATTGAGTCGGATCGATCTGATTATTCGATTAAAAACCCTCATTGTGAACCGTTCTGTCTATAAATATTTTAGATAAACGACAAACTATATAGCTATTGAATCTCCTAAGGCTTGCAAAATTTGCTGTTCAAAACAAAAAAAAAACACCTTGACAGAAAATCTTTATAGCATTCACTTTAACCAATATATCTAAAATAATATTTCTTTATTTCGTAAATTGTAGCACAAATTTTTGAACGAGTGACGACATCTTGATAAGAATATACGTCTTTGTCAATTCACAGGCATATTGATTCGGCCAACGCAAATCTTGTATTTAAAACGTGATTGCGCACCGCGACAAGAGATGCTTTGCATAGGTTACACACGCCACGCGACACGCCACACGCACGCCACACGCACACACACACACACACAGCACACACCACACACACACCACACATCACACACGCACACACACGCCCACACGCACACACACGCACACACCACACACGCACACCACGACACACGCACACTCACGCACACACCGACACACACGCACAACACTGACGCACACGACACACAGCACACACCACACAACACACACACACACCACACTCACGACAACGCACACACATCACACGCACACGCACACACACGCAGCACACGACAGACACACTGACGACACGCACCGCATCGCACAACGCACAGCCCGCAATGCCACACGCACCACGCCACGCACGCACGCACGCGCACGCCGCACGCACCGCACGCACGACGCAACGCTATGCCGCACGCGCACGCACGCGCACGCACGACCACGCGCAGCACGCAGCACACACACACACACGCACACACCGCACGCACGCGCACACCGCGCACACACGCGCACACACGCGCCACACGCGACACACGCGCAACACGCCACACACGCACAAGCGCACACACGCGCACACGCCACACCGCACACACGCGCACACGCGCACACACGCGCACACACGCGCACCACACAGCGCACAGCACGCACACACGCGCACACCACACAGCGCACACAGCGCACACGCGCACACACGCACACACGACGCACACACGCGCACACACGGCACACACGCACACACGCGCACACGCCACGCACACACACACACACGCACACACGCACACACGACACACGCACACGCACACACGACACACGCACACACGCACACACGCACACGACACACGCACACGCACGCACACGACGACGCACGCACCACGCACACACGCACGCACGCACGCACACACACACGACACGCACACACGCACACACGCACACACACACACACACACGCACACACGCACACGCACACACGACACACGACACACGACACACGCACACACGAAGATTTGAAAACACAAAAGAACAATATTGGACTTTTTTGATGAAATGTGGATATTTGGGATGCCCAATGTGTAAAAGATGCGAAGTAATTGCTAACATTATGCACGTAATGCTAGAGTGCGAGCATGCGTCTACCGTATGGAGAGAAGCAAAAAAGTTATATTTAAAACTTACTGGAAAACGACATATTAGCAGGAATACCACGTAACGTAAAAAAAATAGCAAGATAGCAAATTTCTTACTGAATACCACCAAGGCCGCAATATATCGCATTTATATAGCCAAAACAAATTAACAAACGACTCCAAAGCTTATTGGTTAGGGGCTGTAAAAAAGCGGATTATACAAGAATACATAGAACATACAGGGAAAGGTGATATTACAAAATTTGAATAAGTATGGTGCGCCGAAGAAGGGTTGTGCAACATAGACAACAATGATAAACATTTTAAATTATAACACATAGTGTACATAGTATTAGATATTTATTGTGATATGTAGAATGTAAACAATTAGTCGTAATAGATTTTATAAACACAACACACACACACACGCACGCACGCACGCACACTCACTCATACACACACAGACATACACGCACGCACACACACACGCACACGCACGCACACACAAGCACAGACACACGCACAGACACGCACACACTCGCACACACACGCACATACACGCACACACACGCACACACGCACACACACACACGCACACACACGCACACACACGCACGCGCACGCACACGCACACACACACACACACACACACACACACACACACACACACACACACACACACACACACACACACATCACATCACGAATATACACCACGCATACAACACACACGCCACACATACACCACACATGCCACACATGCCACATACACCACACACCACTCACGGCAAACACCACACCATACACCACACACACACGCTCGCACACATACACGTAAACACACCACACACACACAGTCGCGCACTTACACGTGCACACACATGCGGACACACA
Source organism: Vesta saturnalis (assembly GCA_036346205.1). Lineage (NCBI taxonomy): Eukaryota > Metazoa > Arthropoda > Insecta > Coleoptera > Lampyridae > Vesta > Vesta saturnalis. Next base: position 1,052,155 of record JARFJB010001989.1, read on the forward strand.
TACACCACACTTACTATACGAACACACACACACATGACACAGCAGCACACGCACAGTACGACACACGCACGCACGCACGCACGCACCCACACACACATACACACGCACACGCACACGCACCTTTTCAGGTTGGCATTACAACAGGGATATAATACTATTTCCCTAGGGAAGTAACTGTTGATATTGTTAAAAAGTGAATGTTACCATAAGGTTAAATTAATTATTTACTCATATTGTACAATCTGTACAATTGCCAGCCATATCTTCAGAGATTTGCACACTACTGGATATATTACTTAAGTCAGGTATATGTTTTTCATCAAATGACAAACGGTTACTATAGTACCAATGCAAAGATCATTACTTAAGTTTGCTACAATGATATAAGATTCTCTAATGAATTTTTGTAGTAAAATCATAGAATAATCATTAATAGACGATATATCGTGTTGATAGTGAAAAAAATAATGTACTTTACACAGGAAGTAACCATCTACTTCCCTTGTAAAGTAATATTTACATAAACTTCTATAGGAAAGGTAAAAATGAAGTTACATTGTTATACAATAATACTAAATTTTAGGAGTTAATGTTAGATTTGGAATCGGGCATGAAAATGTGTATTTATTGGCCATTTGGATTTCAAGTTATTGGGCGTTATTCTGTGTCCACAATAAATTTGGTTGAAAAAATTAGTGATTTAATAATGAAAATCAGCAAAATTTGGGTAACTGGAACCTTGTGCTTTCGATGTGTGTTTAATGATCACAATTGTCGTGAGTATAATGGGAATTTAGAAATTTATCGTTTTACTGAATTCTTAAATAAACTTGATATTGATGTTAATATAATACTTGAAAATTGGCTAAATTAATTTACTTGTATTCCGAATTCACTTTAATGAATTGTGTTTGTTAGTAAATAATGTATTAAAAAATTTATTAAAGTATAAACAAAAATAATAATATAATTTGCGCTCCGTTATGTATATGCATATAAATTAGGTACGCTTTTTTACGACTCCTGCAGGTCATGTATGTAACTCTTTCCTAAGTTTTTCAGTCAGTATTAGGTAAGGTTGGTTATTCCCATTTAAGACAGCAATTTTTGTTCATGCTATACCCAAGATAATATTCACGGCAATTTCCAGTGCATTGATCTTAGCACGCGTAATTTGACTATACAAATCGTGCGATTTAGAATATCCACGTATACAGTATCTCTTTTAAAGTTACATTAGACTGTTTATCGCAATATTTTAACCATTTAATGCAAATTGTATTATTTTTAAATTTCTATTTTATAAAGAGAATTATTTGAAAATTTAAAAATAACGAACTTTTTGAAGTGTGCCCGAACTGGAATTGAATCTGTGCCGCTTTTTTATCGATATAAAACCTGAACCGCCTGAAGCGAACATAAAATTTTACTCACTAACGCCATTATAAACTTGTAGTATTTTTAATTTTTTAATTTATTTTCCCGCGCATTATTGTTAGATATACTTTAACATTATAACCAATGTTAGGAAAAATGATTTTGGTGATAATATCAATTGTTGATGATGAAACAACACAAAACACCTGTTTTACTCAAATTTTCAGACGTGTTTTGTAGAGCAGAAATAGACCCTTTACAGAAAGGTTGCGTAAACATTAAATTAGCTTCAATGTTCTTGTTCCGGTGTCTTAAGTCACTCACTTCTGCTTTAGTATCATCAAATTGGTATTGTTATCTCTTCCCCTCGTTCTCGTGGTTCCGCTTGGATTAGATTCCCACCCCCCTCACTTACTTTGTTAAAGCAATGGCCGCTGTTCAACTTCCCGTCCTCCGCTACACACCTAGCACTCACCTGTACAGGTAACTCGTTGTTCGAACAACTGTGAACGTTATAAGATTTAAATGACGAATTAAGAGAATAATATTTGAAAAAAAGTGGTCAAACATGTGTGTGTAAGTGTTCTATAAAGGAATTATCATGACTAAAGGAAAACCGCGACCAGGAAGGGCTATTTTACAAGTTTCAAAGGTAAAACGTTTTTGTTTTTAAGATTGTTGCATTTGTAAACATAAGGCTGCAGAGAGGACGCAACAGCTTCGCAAACCTTGAAGCGCGCCAAGTTTATTTACGTACTTCGTTGAAGTATCTTCTTCGTAATATTTAAACAATATATATTTACAAACTTCGTCTCAAGAGTATTAAAATTATAAAGTAGTTAATAGGTATATAAACTTTTAATAAAATCTTTAGAAAGTTTGATCTAGTTAAGACCATTACAATTAAAAGGAAAATTTATAGGAGCGACCATCTACCAAAGCTCAATTTATTTAATGAAAATAATTTCCAATTCAAAGTTAAATAATTATCCTAATGTTTTTGTGTGAAGTATCTCTTTTATGAGTTCCACTTATAAAGTGTTTATGAACAGACGAAGCAAGAAAGATAAATTTTATTGGATGACATTATTGATAAAGAACCATGTTTATAACTAGCTGATGTGATACATTGTTTACACAGTACAATTTGCAGTTATATTATTACCACTAGTATAGAAAAAAACTGCAGCACAATTTACATGATGCATCTGTGGCACGTGCTTAATGAATATTTATTTCTATTTACCCTCTGTTATATTTTATTTACAACATGTGCCTGACGTAAGCCAATATTTGTTGCAGGTGTTATGGCATCTGGACATATTTAGACGGAGCTTCAGGGATCTTTCAGGACATGCTTGTATGGTTGAGTCTTGTATCTTCTGTGCACTCAAGGTTTGTATATAATTATATTTGTGTTTATAGGATAATGATGTGTTTTAATGGATAGAGTAACAATACACCATTCATCACTTATGTGGGTTATGTAAATTTTTTCCGTTGATTGTAAGAAGTGTTAATATACCCGCTACAAATACAATTAATTATTAGCCTGTTTGTATTACTTTGCCATAATTAGTCAACAGTCAATTCGTTTTTCCAACTACAAGTAATGAAAAATGAACAACGTGTATGAAAATGGCTTAACATTAAATGTACCAAATTGTGTATATTCAATCTGATAGGTACCAAAGATATTGTATTCCCACAGAAAATTCAATTTTGATTTATACCTTGTCTATCGTGAGATTATGTAAATTTCATGGAGTATTTGTAATGGATTTATTGAGTTCTGCATTCATTCCAGAAAAACTGCAATGTGGTCTCTATGCTCTTCTCAATTACTTGTTTAAAAATACGTACGCTTACAACTATATCCAGGAAAGTCACTGTTACTTTATACCATTGTTATACCTACCAGAGCACATCTAAAACAAAATTAGACCTCCTATCCCCTTCACTAACCATAAATTCATAAATTCAATAGCGCCATTTTTGTTTAAATATTTGTTCATTTATGTTAAAATTTTTGTTTTTCTTTCATTTAAATTTTACACGATTGTTAGTAATAGATATAAATTTAGTGGTATCTATGACCAACATTTAGTGTCTAATTTAAGTGGAAGCAAAGCGAAGCTTCAACATAAATGAATAAAGACATAAACAAAAGGGGCATTATTCAATTTATGGTCCAATAGCATTTTTCAATGGAGGTCTATTTTTTTAAAGTGTGTGGTACAAAGCAGTTCTGTACCGGTCGCAGTTAGTAAGAAAAGAAATTAAAATTGCAGTTCATGATACGACAACAAAATTTTAGATTGAAATGAGCTATTTCTTTGGTAGAAGTTACACAATGTTTTGGGTTAACCATATACCAACATAAGAAAATCTTCATTGAATTGAAATTCAATATCCGTATAAATTTGTTCATAAATATGAGAAATGAAATTAATTAATGATTTAACTATTTTTGTGAATATATATGAATGTAGTTATGAATGTATAATTCCCTTCTATGTAATCATTATAATTCGTCTTCATAAGTAATTCTGTTACTTATTTTAGAGGAAAAATAAGGATGTGAAATTCATGATAAATTTGCACTTGCACATTAATTTGTATGGATAGTGACACCAATAGAAAATCTTCGTCCAGTTTAAAATATAATGTAATTGATGGTTTATTTACTTTTTTTCAGATTTATTTTATCGGAACAGAATAATTAATCGTTATAGGTGTAAATAGGGTAGTTTTGTTGTAAAGTGATGAAATCCCGGGCAAAAATTTGTCTTAATAAGTCTGGTATTATGAAATAATGATTTATATTAATAGGTTCTTCTTCGAAACTTCAAATTGAAATTACCTTAAATTATCTCGATCTATTTTTATCTATTGATCTATTTTTAAAATAAGTTAGTGTCCTCCAGAGACGTCGGAAGTAATGCTACGCGATAATGAACATTGATTATCGATAACAAAAAATCGATAATATCGATAATATTGATTATCGATAACGCCGATAATATCGATAATGTATAGCTTTCTAGAGGCCAACCATTCCCCGTATCACTATCTATAGTTTTGTGTGAAGATAAAATGCGTCATTGCATACTAAGTAATAATATTTACGAAAAAATAAACCAAAAAGAATTTATGGTCACGTCACTAAGGTAACCATAAATTATTTTTTTATCGATAATCGATATTTATCGATAATTATCAAAATATCGATAATTATTTGCACCCCTAGTCGGAAGTACGGGTCAGGGGTAAATAAAAACGAAGTAAATATTAAATACAGTAAATGTAAACAAGTACAAAAACGTGCCTGATTATGAAGCTGGAAGCTGTAAGGGGATTTTATCACTGTGTCGGTTTTCTGTAAACCTTAACAGATAGTGAATTATTATTTTTAGATATTAATATGTCAAGAAATGGTAAACTTCCATTAGTTTCGTTTTTCATGGTAAACTGTATGCTAGGATGTATACCATTTATAAAAATTAAAAATTCATGTAGTAAGTGCTTCTTCTCCAAGTCTCCAAATAACAAATGTGTCATCTACATAGCTATACCAAACTGAAGGTTTTTTAGATGTATTTTGTAACGCTAATGTCTCAAATTTTTTCATGTAAAAATTAGCTATAACAGGACTAAGAGGGCTACGGCATCAATCTGCTCATAGAATTCATTATTGCGCTGAATATAGGTCGTAGTAAGACAATGCTGAAAAACAATGGTTATATCCTTTGGAAAAATTGGACCAATATACTCAGTAGTTTCTTTAAGAGGGACTTTTGTAAAAAGTGAAACATCAAAACTGACCATTATATCACCTTCTTCAATTTTGAAATTACATATTTTTTCAATAAAGTCGGCATAATTTTAATATAATGTGGTGTTAAATTTGACTAGATTATTTTAATTTATGTCAGGTTTCAATTTGTGAATGTTTTTATCAATTTCAAATTAACGTTTTTCACAACTTTACACTTACATTATAACTTGATTAAATTTTGTTAAATTTGTTCTTTGGATATGACACTTTTCACCGTTAGAGGGTCTTTATGTCATTTTCAAGGATAGTTTAACAATATATAATTTATTAGTGATCTAGTAATTCTTTACTAAAATTGTATTCCATCGTTGGCTTTTTACGTTTATCAAACTGTTATGTTAAAAGCAAGCGCATGTTTGTGTTTTCATTTTTTCAAATTTCACAAAATTGTTTTAATATCTTTAACAAATTTAAAAGATAATATTACTACTGACGAAGATAACTCTAAGTGTCATTGAAATTTGAGCTTGTATAGCTTAAATATACAAATACACCATTTAAAAAATGCATAAAAGATAAGTATTTTAATATGTGTAATAATGGTGTATTACATTTTATTATTTTCGTACACTTTGAATTTGAATCGCTATTGCAGTTTTCAACATATTTGATTACATTTTGTAGAATCGCGATCAGTGGTAGTCATAAGCCAAGTCCCATCTGGTACTGTTTCTAACGATATTGAATCCATTTCAACTAATAAGATCCAAGAAAGCATCCAATGTCAAGTAGATTGTAGAGAAAATGCCGGTACCGTTCCAAATGAGCCGAATGAAGCCAAATCGACTTTTGATTTGGAGCAAAATATACCATTATCAACTATTAAATTTCCAAGGGATAAATTAAACCGCTGCTATCAACATAATTGGTTTATGAAATTTCCACGGTTACACTATATACCGGAAAAAGACGACGTACTTGGCTTTCTTTGCACCGACGCGTGTCGTCCAGGAACATATGGTAGTTCAAGAGGCAATGAGGACACTTTTATTAATATTGGATTTACAAATTGAAAAAGGCTATAGAGAAACTTACAATCCCTCAAGCCACTACCTGTCATAAGGAATTTCTGTTGCAACTCTTTTGCATAGATCTCTTGCTGATCAGCAAAAGTCAACAAGTATTGCTCTTAAATTAATAATTAGTCCGATTCGTTATTTTGCCCGGTCAGATCAAGCATTTCACGACCAGGGCAATGATACTGGTAATCTCACACAGTTACTAGAAGAACGGGCATTAGAGTCACATGACTTAACTAACTGGTTAAAGCGGAGGGATAAATGGATGAGAGGCAATGTGAAAAATCAAATCATTGAGATCTTGGCTCACAACGTGCAGCGAAAACTTGTGAAAGAAATTGCACACAGTTCTTTTTTTTCAATTATGAGCGATGGCAGTTGTTGGTTTATATTGCCCTGCAGATGGAAAAGCTGAAACTTTGTTTAATGTCCTCAATGACACAGTAAGTCGGCTTGGTTTAAGTACCGATAACCTCAGAGGACATTGTTTTGATGGTGCTCGTGTTATGGCTGGCAATTTAAACGGGGTTCAAAAACGCATTAACGATCAACAGCCCAAATCCTTATTTGTGCACTGCTCAAATCATTTATTGGACTTCGTGAGATTATTGCTGATTATTGAAAAAGTGTATGAAGATATCGTTTTACCGCCTAGTGGAAAATAATCCGACTGGCGATCACGCTTACTTGCATTGTGCCCTACGCGATGTTGTGTACGAGTAAAATCTCTGCGAAGGTTTCATGACAACTATATGCGTGTTATGGAGACGTTGACTCCAATCCTAAATAATAGTAGTAATAAACTGACCGACGAGAGAAAATCCTCACTGAGAGGATACCTAACAAAAATGGGACAATTTTAAACTTTATTTACATTAAAACTATCTATCGTTCTGTTTGAACCTGCAGAACTTTTAACTAAGGCTTTACAGGGAGAAAGTTTCACGGCAACAGGTGCTATACAAGCTGCTGAAGCGCTTTAGAAAACCTATAATACAGTAGGCGGGAGCGAATTTAATAAAGCATAGATAGAGGTAAAAGAAAGACTCGATCTTGATTTAGAAATGCCTCGCATTCCAAGGTTGAAAAGACTTCCTAAACGATTCGAAGCACAGGCAAACTCAGATCATGTTCAGATAAACCCTAAGAGCTCTCTTCGAGCTACGTTTGTATCAGTCTTGGACTGACTAAAAAGCGAGATAGAGTTGCGTTTTCACCAAACAGGAATGGATCAACTAATCCAACTAGAGAAAATGCTTCTGTAGCCATGGGAATATTCTGCAATTATATTCTTGCAATTCAACCGCTTTCGGATGGGTTAGGTATTCACGTGGAAGATTTTGATGTTAATATGCTAGCAGCACAGCTTCGACTCTGTCCAAATACCCAGAAATATCACAGATGTAGCAGCAGTACTTAGAGCACTTTCGGAAGACTGTCGAAGAATGTTGAGTGAAGTTGAAAAACTTGTGATTTTACTATTAACAGTACCAACGACTTCCACAGCATGCGAAAGGTCTTTTAGCACTCTAAGGCGTATAAAAACGTACTTCAAGCCAGTTATGACACAAACGCGTCTAACACATCTTCTTAACGTGTATGCAGAAATTACAAAAAGTGTGGAAGTAAAGGACATATTGATAGAATTTGTTAGCAAAACTGCGGAAAGAGGGAAAATGTTTGGAAATATTCAATTTTGATTTTTTATAATTGCTTTTGTTTATAATAGTACAATAAATAAGAAACAAATTTTTGTTACTTCTATCCTTCTATTGTCACCCCTACATGTACGTTGCGCATTTCGGCAGTTATTCGCACCTTTAAGTCCTCCAAATTACGTGGCCTTTGTTTGTACACATTATATTTTACGTGATCCCACGGGAGAATAGGGCGTCTAATCCAGATATCAGGCAGGCCACTCAATAGGTCCTCTTCTGCCGATCCACCTGTTTCGAAAAACATTATTTAAGCTCTCTCTAACATATACCGCAAAATCTAGAACAGCTCCATCGTGTTGGAAGAAAATTCTATTGGCAATACCTTCATTGTCATCCGGGAATAATGCGGTAATCGCAGGTATGAGTTTAAATCAGTTGAAGATATCGATCAGCGGTAAGAGTTTCATCAAGAAAAAAATGATCCTATGATATGCAATCTTATAATGCTTGTCTACACATTTACTTTTTGCATCCATATTAGTTCGCTTTCCGCTTACCGACAATTATGTCGATTTAATGTGCCGTTTAGCATAAAGGTCGCTTCATCGGAAAACACAATATTTGAAGCAAAATTCACATTTGCATTACATCGTTCCATCATTTGCTCACAGAAATTTATTCGTGTATCAAAATCATTTTCTTTCAATTCATGTATTAATTGAAGCTTATAAAAATGAATTTGTTTCGTCTATTAAAATTCTAAACACGAAGTATAGCTGATTTCAAAATTTTCTAATACTCCCTCGGTAAAACTTCTGGTATTTTTTCAATTGCCAACAGAACATCTAAAGCTTTTTCCTTACTTGTTGTAGATTTCAGTCTGCCAGTTCTCTTCACGTCTTCGACGGTACGTTTCTCGGAATTTTTTAGTTAGTTGAGATACAGGAGTATCAGGGAAATTCCGTTGAATATATTACACACTTCGCTTTGAGTCCTCTTCCTGTCACCGTACCCGTAAATCATTAATATTTCAATACATTGTATCTCATTTAAATGTACAATGTCTTCAAAATCAATAGTTTGCAAGAACGTTGAACAAAAACTTTGCTTTAAGCCAACAATAATTATTTATTATTCGTTCGTTTAAATGTAATTGTCAATTTTCCATGGCATTCTTTACGAAAAGTAATGTTTTGTTTAAGAGCTGTATAACTTTTTCCATAGCATCTTTGATTAGAGGTGACGACTGAGTCGTAATAAATATTTTTTTTCTCGCTAATTTAGTTTTCAAAAATTGCAAAATTTTACGACTGAATGCTTGTTTAAAAATGACAAAAAAATTATGGATGCGATTAAAAAAAGTTGGTTGCCTTAGCAATAAAACAAAAATGAACCAAACAACTTTTATATTGAACACTGTTTTATAACCTTGCAAATATCAAAGTTAAAATCATTTGATACTTTTGTTCCACCCTTTAGAATTTTCTCGTGATTAACGCTACTCACGAATTAAAATATTTCACGCGATGTTAAATCAATCAAAAATAGCCTGATTTTTACCATCAGCACTTATTGTTGTACTATCTACCTTATGATTGTTAAGTACTTTCATGTTCTAACATTTCTTGAAAGCATTAGTTTTCAATTTTTTCGTTATTGTTCTGTTCCTGTTAGCGAACCCTGAAAAAATTGTGTACTCTTATTTAACATATTCTTAAAATACAATTTAAGCTCGTATTTTTCCATTTAAAGTATAATAAACATCACGCCTACATATTAGATTCAACAAATTTGTAAGTATAGCCTAAATGAACATTGTACAGTTTCAGAAAAACCTTCTACTTTTGTATAAGATAATGGTCGGGTGTACACTAGAAGTGTCACTGATGGTACCTACTCAGAATCACAATACGGACAGTTGTAATCTGTATAATTTACAAGTTTAAAACCCTTTTTACTTTTCTTAATGAATAGATTTTACCTCTAGGTATAAAATTACACCTTGTTACCTGTAGAGGTCCTAAAATAGTAAAATTTTGCAATTTAACATTTGCATTTAAATAGTTCTCAACAATTACCTTATTTTCTAAAATATAATACTTAACTAACGGCTTCAAGTTTAAACTAGTTTTTGTTACAAGAAGAAAATATGTTACTACTTTCTCAATTCCAGGTTAAAAAAACATTATCATTTTGATAAGAATATTAATTTCAAGTTTCTAAATACATCAAAATGTGAAATAAAAAATCTCATGTGGCCAGCAAATGACTTTGCTTTACATAGCCTTTCCAATCCATTTAATAATTTTATTGTGTGTCTGCATTGTAACTGATATTTCTTTAATGGCTAACTATAATGGACGAACAAAAGATCTAGACATATAAAGTAAATGGTTCTAAATAGTGGTTAAATATCTTAATAAATGTATTACTTATAAAAAATTGGTTCATTTCTTTCATGGTGTACCTGTCGATCATCTACCTCCAATGTTTTTGAGATAATAAAATAGAAAACTCAAGAACACTTCTCGTACCCAAAAACACCTATAAACCATAGTTTCTCGTGTAGTAATTTTCAGTAGAATTAAAAATAATAACAATAAGTAAGGAAATATAGTATATAACTACTTTTATTTAAGGTAGGTAGAATCACGTCGTACTTTAGTTTTTGTCTGATATATAAAGTGCTTTCTTCTGTTATTATCACCTCCATAACTTTTCGGCATAGAGCCGCGTTAGTGTGTATTCGTTACGCTAATCATCACTTTCGACGCTTTTAAAATAGTATACTGTTTATAGCTTATTGAGTTTGTTCCAAATTATGTTTATAGAGAGATTACCCGCCCACGCACCATCATGCAAATAATACAGGGGAATGCGCATACGTTAAGGGTAGATGAGGGACAGCCCGGTGGTTTTAAATGCATTTTGCTCAATTTTTTCATTTTTCATAACTTACGTACCACACTGTATTTTTTTTGCATATTTACCACATATATTCTTCGTCAACATGGGACCGAATAGCGATAAAGAAGGATTGGAATACAAGTCCGGACTAAAAAAAAAATTAACAAATGTGACCCATTTCACATCACCCTGTATATCACAATTTTGAAAATTTTGTTGCATATTTGAAAAGAGCAAAAAAGTAACTTACCTTAAATGCCTTCGGTATGTCCGGATACAATTTTATTACGTATTAATTTGATCTAAATATTTCAATAGTTGGTATCTAAAATTGATAGAAATAGTTTTTTTTCTAATTATTAAAATTCCGAGTTGTAAATAAAATTATTAACTTTTTTATTAGTCACTTAGTTTGTGGGCCACAATCTTAAAGGAGAAAATTTTAAGAAATGATACAGCGATCAGTAAAAGATCAATTTCAAAAGTTACTAAACGATCACAGAAATGTATTGAGCAAAATGGTGGTCACTGAGCAATCGTTATGAATAGTTACTTTTGTAATCGTTACTTTAAATGTATAAACAAAAAAAAAAATGGTATGTAACTAAATATATAAAATTTTAATTTTATGTGAACGATTACAAAAAATTTTGCTCGCAACACGTGTGCTGTCAAATTTTTGGTGCTGGGTCTTCTTAAAAAGAACGGCCTCGCACCAACAGCGCACTAGTTGCGATAATAACTATTAGTTTTCAATATTTTTAAGGCAGTATTTTTGTTGTTTGATTTTCAAGTGCTTCCGTTTTAGCACAACAATAAGCCAAGCTAGTGTGGAAATGAAACCCATATGGATTTCAGTAATTGGATGACTTGCCTACATGTTATGTTTATTGTTTTTGTTGTTGATGCTTAACGTTACCTCATTTACTTATTGTCCCTGAACAGATTGTAAATTGTCTTGGAGTTAAATTAAAAAAAAAAGATATTTTTTCGAGATGTGAATGTTTTCTCTTTTTATTTTCCAACCTACATATACATATGTAGGTATAGAAGGTTATGGAATCGACTTTTTTTCTGTTTCGCCCTTGCGGACGCTGTTCTTATGTCCGCAAGGGCGAAACAGAAAAATCAAGAATCGCTGAACATGTCTGGAACGAAGACCACCGCATCCAATGGGATAACATACAGATAGTGGCAAAGGACAAGAACACAACTCGCCGGAAACTCAAAGAAGCCACATGGTTCACACTAGCAAAAAATCCAATAATCCAAGCGAGTGTGGAAATGAAACCCATATGGATTTCAATAATTCCGTGAAGAGCTTAAGCGCAATATACCTGCGCAATAAGTTACGGCATAACATGCCCAATAAACTACTGCGTAACTACGAAAAAGCTTAATATATACAGGGTGATTCTAAATTGCGCAGCAATCTCTCGGGAACTGATTCTATAGCTGAAAATTTTTAAATAATTTTAATAAATGAATAATAAAGTAATTTATTAGTTTTTTTATTAATATTAATAAATAAAATTTAAACAAAAGTTCTTTCTAAAACATGAAACTTTTTTTGAAAGGTTGGCAATAACAGTTGACCAACAGTTAAGTTGGTTATCTAACACAATTTTAATGGTTCATTAAATGACTCAGTCAATTGCTACTATTGACATTTGATCAGTGTTTGTTCTGTTATTGTTCAATCAGTCATTCACAATGGGCGATACCACACATTTGTTTTCATTTGGAGAGTTGACGGACATGTTGTTAAAGTTGGTAAAGTAAATAAAAATGGATTAGCTGCTGTGCGTGAATACCGGGAAAAATTTCCAGATCGTAGAGCACCTGATCGTAAAACGTTTGAGGCTTTGGAGAGGCGACTTCGAGAAACAGATATGCTTATGCCACAACGATTCAATGCTGGTCGTGAACGTTTTGTGAGAAATCCCAACGTTGAAAAACAAATATTGAATCCAGTAGAACTATCTCCCACCTCAAGTACTAGAAGGTTATTACATCGCTTACATATTTCGCAATCATGTGTGTGGCAAACGTTACGGGAGCCAACAACTATACCCATTCCGCACAACACGTGTACAGGAGTTATTACCAACTGATTTTGTCAAGCGGACGACATTCTGTCGATAGTTAATTAGAAAATGTGAACATCATCCCGATTTTCTAAGTAATATTTTAATTACTGACGAATCCTATTTTACAAGAAATGGCATTGTGAATTCTAAAAACAATCATACTTGGGCAGTAGAAAATCCACATGAAACAGCTGCAAGTCATTTCCAACACACATTTTCATTAATGTGTGGTGTGGTCTTCTTGGTGATAAGTTCGTAGGGCCTTTTTTCTTACCGCCGAGGCTCAATGAAGAGCTGTACTTGAATTTTTTGCAAACAAATCTAATGGAACTCTTAGACGACATTACACTTGCAAATGTGGTTTTTACATGATGGCGTACTTGCTGACTACTGCCGTGATGTGATAAATTATTTAAACAACACATTTAGGAAGCGATGAATTGGTCGAAACGGTACGTAAAATGGTCACTTCGATCTCTTGATCTCACGCCAGCGGAGTTTTTCCTTTGAGGTTGAATGAAGTCGTTAGTCTATTCCACTCACGCGAAGAACTGAGTCATCGTATAATAGAGGCTGGAGCTACTATTAGAAATAATCCTGATGCTATTAGACGTGCTCTGCTAACATGGTCACGACGAGCTGAACTATGCATTGTCCAAGTGGCCGCCCACTTGGACAACTGCTTTGAAGAATTGTTTGTAGCTTCATTTAAAAAGTTATTTTTTTTTGTAATTCTCGAATAAATTTAATTTTCATTGCCGTTATTTATATCATTTTTTTCAGAATAAAATTCTCTACAATTTTCATTAAAACGTTTTATGTGTTTATTAGCAATTTAACCAAGTTACTTTACACTAAACTTGAAAAAGTGTATTTTCTAACCCTACCTTTTAATTTTTTCACGCAGTTTTCGTAAAAACTAAAAGCGATACAGTTCTGGGACCCATTTTTTTAAGTTTCTCAGATTAAAAACCATGAGAAACCACTAAATTTGCCCCTCCTCTGAATTCACCTTCACGAAACTTCAGTATGGCTTAATATCCATCTTTGCTCAGGAATCATGGCGAAATCTTTCGCCAATCGTAACTCGCTAACGAAGAAATTTCGGACCTATATTAATTATAAACTTTTTTCTTATTTTTAGCTATAGAATCAGTTCCCGAGAGATTGTCGTGCAATTTATAATTACCATGTATATAAGTTCTAAAAAATATATAGTGGATTACTCAGTGGCTCAGCGGTAAAGGTGTCAGACTTTTAAGTGAAAGGTACCAAGTTCGAATCTGAGCGTAGTCAAGTGCTTGGGGAAAAAATCATAACATGAATTCGACTCAAGTGCGAAAACAGTCCTTCTCAGGACTAAGCCTGATGACGAAAGCAGAGTCCGCTTTCGAAACGTCGTTCTCAAAAAGCAAAAACTGTGAAAATAGGCCGATCAACTCAACTAATATGAAACCATAGTTACAAAACACTTATAATACAGAATAACATTTTTAGTTATAGATTTGTTTATTTTATAATCAAGGAAAACGTTTTCTTAAAAAAACAACAACGTTTTACTCGTCTCAATCTAATCAAGGAAATATAGGAACAGAACTTAAAATCTAAAAAAATCTTTGAGATGATTTATGGTGTACGATAATAATTTTCTGAAGAGACAATGGTATTGCACTTATTGCACAAATACGAGAGTTAGTGTAAATCGAATGTCTGAATATAAATATAAGTTTATATTTAAAGACTTAATATAATTAACTTAATCTCAAGATCATATAAAAGCAATTAGTACACGTTTCTTTTATGTTTATATACGCGCTACGTTTACGATTTTATTGTGATTTTCGTAAATAATTAAATTGTAAAATTTTATGGGAATATAGTTTGTTGCTACTGTCGCCGTAAATTGTAAATTTTAAGTTTATTACGTTATTTAATATTTTAACTAGCCATGCACGAACTGTTTAATACTTGTAATTAAGTAGGCACGGATGGAATTGTTGGAAATTTATGTAGATTAAGTATTTGTTTTTAAATGTACCGTTGTAGTAGATAACTCGTTCATCAGAAGGTTCCTAAACCTCTCTCAAAATATGTTTAAAGTGAAAATTTCTAGCACCTTTTGTATGGACATAAAAGTTTAAACTCGCAAGAGATTTGGGCATGTCACATTCTGGTGACTCGCTCATAACGTTTGCAAGTGTATTTAAATGCGTCAATTAGTTTTTTGTTCCAATCAGTAAATTTATGAAAATTAATTTAACTTTTCAGTAATAATGGAAGTTTTTACTCCTGTCACTCAGTCCGCCGACTGCTGAGTTTCTTTCATTTTTTTAATATTCAATATGTATTATTGTCAATCACATGGAGCAGTTTTAACTTTATTAAAAAGTGTAAAGTCCTTTACCACGACCTGTCTCAATATGGATCTAGGAAAGCACTGAGCAATTTTCTGAAAATTTGGGTGTGGGGTTATCCAAGATTTCAATTTTTTTTAGTTTTCTGGAACTGTTGGTTATACCTTAAATTGAAATCTACTTTGTTTGATTGTCTTACTTTATTGCATTTTTAGAACCTGTGCTAAATTTTAATATAACTATACACATCATATGTCTAGAGTATGACAGTTTTGAGTTATTTGAAATTGTGTTTTTCGAAATTTTGGGCATGCGCAGCCCTTCCAAAAAAAATATTTTTTCGAAATACAAGAGAGTCTAGCCAAATATTTTGAAGGTTTGCACAAATAACCTTAACAAATGTCTGAAAACTTTCCGAAAAATGTATGTAGTCCAGAAATTGGCGCTGTTCGGCATACTGAAAAGTCAAGAAGTTTATCTATTCGTCAGTTGATTTTACACTCACCAAGTAAGGATACTTTGTGATTGATCCCCTATGGTTGGAGCATTTGTAAGATAAATTCATAAATGTTTTAGAAGTAGAAGGAAACCATTTTGGACATTTACTGTAGTTTGGTTCCTTTTTCATTTTTTGTTCTCTTGTTTTCATTTGTATTGTTCAATTACAGTGAAACTCGGTTAAAACGAGATATCTGGGACTGCTAATTCTGCTTGTTATATCCGAGAAACTCTAAAAATTAAAAAGGATACTACATTTTTTAAAATATTGTTTATTACGCATAAAAATACATTATTTTGCATTAAAAAGCGGAATATCTCTTAAGCATTAGGAGAGTTTTTGAAAATTTCATTTATTGTTAGCTGACGTTTTGGTTTAAATTTAACATCATTGAGACTACCTCTTAAAACACTTATAGATTTAAATATTTGCTGACTACTAACGTTTTCTTCAAAAAACCGCGTCAATAATACCAATGCGTCGCCTGCTTTAGCGAGTGTTACAGGCATGGGTTTATCACACTCATTACTGTCTACATCACCTTCATCACTTTCAGCTTCCCGTTATGTAATTTCTTCTTCATCAGTTTTTAAACCCGAAGTAATCACATCGGCATCAATATCTACGTAGTCATCTAAGGACGCGCAATTTTGAAAATTATTGATGTCTCTACTTTCTAACCAAGTAGATAAAGGAAGGTCGTCTTCTTTTTCGAAACTTTCATTTACAGCAGAAACAAAACTAACTTTTTTGTAACAGTTCTGAATTGTTGTGGGGGTCACATTATTCCACGCATCACTCATTAGGCAAATTGCATCTAACACGCTTATTTTAAGATCCTGTTTATTTTCCATTCGATCGATTAACTGTAACACTAATAAGCGACGGTAGAAATTTTCAAAACTCCTGATAATCTCTTGGTCCATGGGTTGAAGGATAGACATTGTGTTTGGTGTTAAAAAAATAAGGGTGATGTTGGTTAAATTTTGCAATGCAGGATGCGCTGCGCAATTATCAATCAATAATAAAATCTTTCGATTGTTACGACGTAATTTATCATCCCATTTTCTAATTTCCTCTTCAAAAATTCTAGATGTCATCCAAGCTTTCTTGTTAGAGGTGTAGTCAACTGGTAGGCACTTAACATTTTTAAAACAGCGAGGATTTCGTGATTTTCCGATTACCAACAATTTTTTTTGTCACTTCCCGTCATATTGGCGCAAATTAAAACAGTGAGACGATTTTTCAACATTTTTCCACCAATTTTCATTTTTTAATTTTAAAGTGGTATCTGGAGTTACATTGAAAAATAACCCGGCTTCGTCAGTGTTGTAGATGTTTTCATTTTTAAATTTTCGTCGTAATTTCGGCCAAACACTTTTTAACCACTCACCTGTAACGTTAGTGTCCACTGATTTTGCTTCACCATTTATTTTTCCATACACAATGTTATTGCGGTTTTTAAAGCGATCAATCCACCCATTATTACACTTAAAGTCTGTATAATTTAATTGTTCCGCGAACTTCTCAGCCTGTGCTTTTAAAATGGGCCCATTAATGGGTAAACCGGCACTTCTTTGGTTTTTAAACCACACAATTAGCGCTTTATCAATATCATCTCTAGTACACTTTTTTATTTTTTTCACATCAGTAAAATTGTTTCCGAATGCTGCAAGTGTAGTTTTTCTGTTTTTCCACAACGTTGACACGGTAGATGATGGTGAACCATATTTTTTCCCCGTCGCCGTAACTTATTGCATCATTTTCTAGTTCCCGAATTATCTCAACTTTCTCGCGAATTGAAAGTGTTTTGCGTTTTATTGAAGCCATTTTTCAACCTCACGTCTTGCTGCAAAAGTAACAACTGGCCAGAAACTACATACCTTGTATTCATTTGTAAAACAGGTACAATGCGTACAATTGGTAAGCTGGAAGGCATAAGCGAATTCTAAGCAGTAGGTAATCTCTTTTAGTCTATTTTAAGTCTTTTAAAATGTGTCCGTCTTTTCTGTGAAACGTAATTACGGAAATCCCAAAAATTCTTAACAAATATTTACTTGAAACGGCTTTTAGTATGTATATAAAAACTGCTACAAAATTTGAAATTTGCTCGTCTTTACCGTGAAACGTGAACGTAATAAGCGAAAAAAATTAGTACGTAAACTAATACAATTTCAATCATTTACCTACGAAACGCTCGTTGTATCCAGAATCTCGTTTTATCCGTGCTCGTCTTAAGTGAGTTTGACTGTATTTTTATTTTTCTCTTCAACTGTTTGAATTTTTTATTCAATTACAAATATTACAGACCTCATTCCTGGGCAGTAACAAGAGGTTTCCGGCGATTGTCTAACCAATTGTGGCACTTTCACAAGTGTATTTGCCAATGATTCAATAACTTTTCCCGATCTCACAGCCGATGTGGATTCACTTTAATCACAGTAAAGTGAATCCAAATCGTTTCGTTAACGCGTTTCAAAATTTTATTATCTGCAAAAAAATTCCCCAGCAAAAAAAATATGCTAGGTATTACTCTGACAAATGGTATACTGGTATAGTGTTAGGAGTGGAAAAGAATGGAATTAACATGAAATTCGTGGAAAGCGCTCCAACAGTACATCTATAAAACCAGTAGAAATCCTTGCCAATACGACCGAAATAATTTGCAATCATTTTCAGTATTTTCGCAATATCGACGTCTTAGAGAACTCTTTCGGCTGACAATAATTGCCGAAATTCGAAAGAAATATCTACTTACTTATTCTGCTACACACTATTCATTATTTAAGTTCACAAAAGTAACATTTTCGCGGATATTTTATAAATTTGTTTGAAACTTTAATCACATTTATCAAAAATCCCTAAGTACTATCTATATTTAATTATTTGCAGTTGCTTAACACCCCGACATAAAATATTTCGTAATTGTGATCAGAGTTCCAGCTTTCTTTTGAAAAGATTTGAGGTTCTGTCTCCATTAAGGTGCCAACGAATTCCACCCTGAAAATGCAGTGCTAACTTCACATTGGATTACAAGATCGAATAGTTTTAAGTAGCACGTTTGCTATGTTTCTGCGTTTACGATAGAGTTCTTGATCAAGAAAAAAGTGTCAAAGGTATTGAATAGTAAAAGAAAATTATATTCAATAAAACTTTTAAAACACAGTACTATTGACGTATATTAAAAAGGTACTTTTCTTTAAGGAACCACTTTAGAGAGTTAATCAAAAATAAAAGTTCTACTTGTCATATTTCAAGGGAGCCATCAAATACTTATTACTGTTTTCTAATTACGTATAATTAAATTTATTATGTTCTATTACTTTTTTTAAGTGCATTGCACACATTGTACATACAATCAAATATAAGAATTGGAGATAAGAAGACGGACTAGTTTGAAATAAGAAAAGGAGTAAGATAGGGTTGGTGTTTGTCTTCTACTTTTTATATAATATAATTTATAAGTGAGACTTTATTATTTTTAATATCAATATTCAGTAGATTTATTGCTAAAATCTCGGACTTCGATTTTTATTTTCAGCATATTTTCGAGATAAAAATTTTATACAGGGTGTCTCAAAAAGACTTGCTAAACAAAATTTTTTTCAAATTACAATTTTTTTGCATTTTGGATTGCCTTACAATTCTAAACATTTGTCATAGCTATGTGCTATACCTAAGTCCAAGCGTTTTGCAGTTATTCGCATTCAAAATTTAAAATTGAAAAAGATCATGAAGAAAACGAAAATAAAATAATTTTATAACGTTTTATTATATCGAAAACAAAGATTCGTAAACTTAAAAATAATTTTATTTCAGCAAATGTTTGAAATGTCCTCCGTTAGTCAACTGACAATAGCCTAATCGATCTACAAATTCATGCTGCACATTTCGAACCATTTCGGGCGTTAGTTGACTAACGGAGGACATTTCGAACATTTGCTGAAATAAAATTATTTTTAAGTTTACGAATCTTTGTTTTCGATATAATAAAACGTTATAAAAATTATTTTATTTTTCGTTTTCTTCATGATCTTTTTTCAATTTTTAAATTTTGAATGCGAATAACTGCAAAACGCTTGGACTTAGGTATAGCACATGCTACATGACAAATGTTTAGAATTGTAAGCAATCCAAAATGCAATAAAAAATTGGGTTGAATTTGAAAAAAATTTTGTTTAGCAAATCTTTTGAGACACCTGTATAAAATTTTTTCTCGAAAATTATGAAAAATATAAAATCGACGGGTCCGAGCGATTTTGAAAAATTGTGCTTTACGAGATATTGAATTATTCCAACCTAAACGTCCTCACATGTATATATATATAGATATATAAATATATATATATATATATATATATATAATATATATATATTATAATATAAATATGAGACATGACTGAGAAAAGCTGCGAAAATGATAACGGCATTTATATGGGAGGAAGGAATATTGTACGCATAAGGTATTGAGACGATATGATAGTATTTGCTTAAAATAAAAAAGAGTTAGAAGAAATGTTGAAATACGTAGACTAGATGAAAACCGAGTACGGACTAAAAATAAACCAAAGCAAAACTAATGTAACGAAAGTAGGAGAACATGAGCAAATTAAGGTTATAGTGGATGGAGAGAGGTTAGGACTGGTTGGAAGAAGCACTTAGGAACGGATCTAACGCAGGTATGGGAATGTGAAAGAGAAATAAAGACGAGCATAGCAATACCAAAGGACACCTTCAATGGGAAGGCCAACATCTTGAGCAGTAAGATGAACGTATGTGCGAAAAAAAGGGTGGTGACCTACTTCCGTACGAGTGTGAGACCTGGACATTGCTAAAAAAGGAGCAGGAAAGTATAGATGCGTTTGAAATGTGAGTCTGGAGAAGTATTCTGAACATGAAGTGGTCAGACAGGGTAACGAATGAAGAGGTTTTAAATAGAATAAGGGAAGAGCACAAGTTGTTAGAAATAGTGTCACAGAGAAAGGGTAATTGGTTGGGGGGATGTTTTAAGGAGGAAAAAACGGGATGGAGGGGATGTTCAACGGACAGCTCCAAAGGAAAAACAAGGAAGGAAAATGACTGGCAACTTGAAAGAACGAGATGGATATGGAAGTGTGAAGAGGAGAGCTCAACAGAGGACCCAGTGGAGATCAACTAACCACTAAGGACCTGCAGTAATGCAGACCACCCATAGCAAATTGATTCTAAAGAAAAAAATATAGTTTTTACTTTATTTGGCCGTAGATTACTTTGATTTGTCCGACATGGTTTGAAGCTTTGAAATATACAGGATTAACAAATTGGCCTACTTTTATGTAACAATTGCAATTTTGAATAAAGGTAAATGATTTGAAGTGGAACGATCACAAAACAGAAGTCCATAAAATTGAATTTCGCGTGTGTGTAGAAAATACTTCCTCCAAAGTTGTATGAGGGCTCTGTTACGTCTATCAAACACGAGTGTTTCGCGACAGTAAAATTTTTGGTTGTAATAATGATAATCCAACCACAATCTGTCTAAAAAATGGAAAATTAAAAAGGAAAACTAAAATCTACGGTAACCTAGGTCCTCCCAATGGATTGTCGAGTACCGTAGCTTGGATCCTAGATTACAGTAGATTTTAGTTTTTGTCTCGAAGACAGCCAAAAATTCTACTGCCGCGAGACACTCGTTATCAATATGAAAATGTAAACTTTCACCATTTTCACAATAATAAAATACTTATCTTTTTTGGGTTTTTTTAATGGTGTATTTTAAATTATAGAATCTAAACGTTTCGATAACACTTACAGTTATCTTCGTCAGTAGTAATATCTGTTAAAAATTGTGAATGATTTTAGTTTTCCTTTTTAATTTTCCATTTTTTAGACAGATTGTGGTTGCATTATCATTATTACAACCAAAAATTTTACTGTCGCGGAACACTCGTGTTTGATAGACGTAGAGCCCTCATACAACTTTGGAGGAAGTATTTTCTACACACACGCGAAATTCAATTTTATGGACTTCTATTTTGTGATCGTTCCACTTCAAATCAATTTTGTCAAAGTTGAAAAATTAAAATATAAACATCAGCCTGCTATTAATATAACAGTTTGAGAAACGTATAAAGCCAACTGAAAATTAAATTTTAGTAAAGAAGAACTAGATCATTAAAAATTAAATATTATTAAACTGCCTTAAAAATGACAAATCACTCTCTACGGCGAAAGCTAACAATGAAAAATGTCAGCCAAAACACATTTAACAAAATGGTTAATCAATTATGATTAAGTTAAAGTTGTGAATAACATTCAATTTCAAAATACTGAACGTTTTATGTGAATTTTAATTTTAATCTTAATTTCAACTACTTATGTTAAATTATAGTGCTGTGGTAATTTAACATATCAATTGGTCAAAACATTTGCTTCAAGGTCTAGGAAAATCACAGCAATTGAACCTAGACATACCTAAAGATTAAAATTAAAATCAAAATTAATGACTTATGCTGTTGTTAATTATAAGATGCCAAAACCTATTTAAACGGAGATTTTCTTCATTGTCTCATTAATAATTATTAGGGTGTTTATATATTTCAATAGCTTCACGTAAACGAACATAATGAATGAGTTTGTCTGTGACTAATATTTAACCATAATTGTCAAATTGAATGTCATGATTAGAATTATTCAGGGCATGGTACAGCCACTAAGGACTATCCTGACCTAATGCTACAAAATCTCATATGTTCTTTAACGTCTTGTATCAAAGCTACATTTTGTGGTTCCGATGTATACTTTTCCACATGAACAAGATAACTTATACACTCCGGACAGTATGATAAAGGATTTGACGCATCTTTAGGTGATCTTAAATGTTCTTCTAATTTTTCTTGTAGGTTTAAAAATAGATCCTAATGCCATATTTAATTAGGATTCTTTCAGATTCTATCTGTAACATTAGCTATAGAAGTGAAGAAACAGTCAGTACCAACATTATAGAACTGGTTTTTCTTTAAGGTTACGTCTAGAAGGTGTAATAACATTTATTAATACCTTAAGTTGCAATATCCATTATCTTGTAATGGATGTTTGTTAAATATTTATAGTTCATCCTTCAAAATTCAGGGTCACAATCGTTTTGCTAGTGTACTAAAGATTTAGATTACACCAATTTTTGCACGTAGGATGGTGGTTAAGGAATATAGTTTATGAAGATATCTTTCCATGTCTCCAAATATATAAGATTTGGATCACATATCTATACCAAACTGAAGGTTTTAGGTGTATTTGTAACGCTAATGTTTAAATTTCTTCCATGTAAAATTAGCTATTACAGGACTAAGGGGACTATCCATAGCTACACCTTCAATCTGTTAAAGAAATTTTCTATTCGGCATCTGAAAATAAGTTGTAGTAAGACAGTACTGAATAAGAATGTTATGTCCTTTCGAAAATTGATGATCTAATGTATATCAATAGTTTCTATTTAGAGGCACTTTTATAAAAAGTGAAACAACATCAAAACTAACCATTATATCTGACCCTCTTCAATATTTGAAACTATGCATTCGTTTCAACATAAGTATGGCAGAATTATTAACGTAATAGGATAAGTTGTTCCTATATGGAGGTTTTGTAATAAATGTCAAGATGTTTTGCAATGGCTATATGTAGGAGAACCAATTGCACTAACAATAGGCCTTAATAGGAATCATTAGGTTTATGAATTGTTTGGTAAACCATATAGTTTATGGTGAAATAGCTTCGAGTTGGTTTTTTTTGATTTCTTCAGACATAGATGATAATTTAATCAGCTCTTTAGTTTTTAAAAGAAACTTTTTGTTGGATCTTTTGGTATTTCACGAATCAAGTTTCTGGTCCCAATCAATTGTTCTATCATATAATGTTATAATCGTTCATATTTAATATAACAGTTGCATTACCTTTATCTGATTTTAATATTATTATACTTTCATTGCGTTTAAGATCAAGTAAAGCACGTCGTTGACGAAAGGATAAGTTGCTCTTTGGAGGTTTTGTTTATATCTTCAATATCTCTTGATGTTATCGCAGTTATCAATAGATGGGCCATTATTTTGTTGTTTGTATAGTTTATTAAATTTTTCTTTTTGACGTTGACATATGATGTCAAAGTTTATTTTCATAGATTTAAACGTTATAGAATCAATTTTATCCCAATCCTTCTTTATTCAATATAGATGAAATTTTTAAATGTAAATATAAAAGATTTTTATCAGTGTTATCCAATAACTTCCCAGTAATATGTATTTGATTACGCAGAAGAGTATTTTCAGTTCTTCTGTTAATATTATTAGCTTGTTTGTCATTAACATTTCATTTAATATATATAAAATCTTGGGATAATTTTTGGTCTCGGCATCGTAATAAAAGAGAGTGACGATAATAATTGTGCTTTACGTTTCAGTAGTAATTGTTTCAAATTGTCTGATAAAACGATAAGTTTCCTCCCCATAAACGACTGATAATATGAAAACTGTAAACTTTCACCATTATTCAACATACAGTAAAATACTTGGGTTTTTAATGGTGTATTTTAAATTCTACAATCTAAACGTTTCGATAACACTTCACAGTTATCTTCGTCATTCGTAGTAATATCGTTATCAAATTGTACACATCATACACTGAACTGCGATACTCAATTGTTCGATACAGTAGCGGATTTGACGGCCAGGTCGAAGGTTTTCAGAAAAGATTACCTTCTAGTACTGGATGATCAATTTTGTTTCCATTTCCGAAATACGGAACAAATGCTACGCTAAATACATAAATCAATTTTCTTGTTTATCTTAGAAACAAGCCGTCAAATCACAAAATTGTAAGTGACCTTATTCGTGTTTATGGAGTTGACACAATATTCGAGTACATCCAGTGGCGCAGAAGTTCAACCTGAAAATTTCGACTGGTAACCCACTGTGTCGAATAACTGATATCGCGAGCATCAGTGTATGCCTCTGTAGAGTGTGGATAATGTACATAATATCAGATTGCCTGTGTTCCTGAGAAATCATGAAGAAGTTGCATCCGGTATGGATGAAATTTATACTTTTCAAAATTCGCTTGACTGAAGAACGTGAAACATTACATGTTCTGGCCACCGCCTTCGACTCATTTAGGGTTCACTACCATTTCAGCAATTACCTGTATTTTCACATTTTCTGCAACGCTTTTACCGTCCCTATTGATCGCAATTTTCACAGTAGATTATAAAAAATCTTCTACATGGTGGCCGTTGTAGAAAGCGTTCATTAAAGATGCGGACGGCAGCAGGGTAATTGCAATTAACTTCACCAAAGATGATATCTGCTTCAGTTTTTGTTTAAAGAGACATTGCCATTTTCATACACTGTATAATTTGACAACTAAATGTCGAGTCTAAACTAAAAACATAGCAACAATTGTATCACATTTTGTAGCTACGCTGGTAAAGAAATGCCTCGACCAAGAAAGTGTAACAGGGACATAAAAGTTTTAAATAATAAGAAAGATAATTGTTAGAAATAGTGTCACAGAGAAAGGGTAATTTTGGTATGTTTTAAGGGAAAACAAATGGAGGATGTTCAACGGACAGCTCCAAAGGAAAAACAAGGAAGGAAAATGACTGGCAACTTGAAAGAACGAGATGGAAATGAATGGTAAAGCTCAAACATGAGGACCCAGTGGAGATCAACTAACCACTAAGGACCTGCAGTAATGCAGTTGACCAAAAATATTAAAGAAAAATTATAGTTTTACTTTATTTGGCCGTAGATTACTTTGATTTGTCCGACATGGTTTGAAGCTTTGAAATATACAGGATTAACAAATTGGCCTAATATTATGTAACAATTGCAATTTTGAAAAACCTAAATGATTTGAAGTGGAACGATCACAAAACTTATAAATTTAATTTGAACTTGTTGTCAAAATACTTCCTCCAAAGTTGTATGAGGGCTCTGTTACGTCTATCAAACACGAGTAGGAATATTTAGATAAAATTTGGTTCAAGAATAAACATCAAATCTGTCTAAAAATGGGAAAATTAAAGGAAAACTAAAATCTACGGTAACCTAGGTCCTCCCAATGGATTGTCGAGTACCGTAGCTTGGATCCTAGATTACAGTAGATTTTAGTTTTGTCTCGAAGACAGCCAAAAATTCTACTGGATGTTACACGTTATCAATTATATGTAAACTTTCACCATTTGCACAATAATTAATCCTCTTTTGGGTTTTTTAATGGTGTATTTTAAATTATAGAATCTAAACGTTTCGATAACACTTACAGTTATCTTCGTCAGTAGTAATATCTGTTAAAAATTGTGAATGATTTTAGTTTTCCTTTTTAATTTTCCATTTTTTAGACAGATTGTGGTTGCATTATCATTATTACAACCAAAATTTTACTGTCCGAACACTTGTTTGATAGACGTAGGCTCCTTCATACAACTTTAAGTAATATTTTAAAATATAATTCAATTTATATTCTATTTATGATCGTTCCATTCAAATCAATTTTGTCAAGTTGAAAATTAAAATATAAACATCAGCCTGCTATTAATATAACAGTTTGAGAAACGTATAAAGCCAACTGAAAATTAAATTTTAGTAAAGAAGAACTAGATCATTAAAAATTAAATATTATTAAACTGCCTTAAAAATGACAAATCACTCTCTACGGCGAAAGCTAACAATGAAAAATGTCAGCCAAAAAACACATTTAACAAAATGTAATCAAGTTATGATTAAGTGTAAAGTTGTGAAAAACTTCAATTTCAAAATACTGAACGTTTTATGTAATTTTAATTTTAATCTTAATTTCAACTACTTATGTTAAATTATAGTGCTGTGGTAATTTAACATATAATTGGTAAAACATTTGCTTCAAGGTCTAGGAAAAACACAGCAAAAAACCTAGACATACCAAAAATTAAAATTAAAATCAAAATTAAGACTTATGCTTTTTTTTAATTATAAGATGCCAAAACCTATTTAAACGGAGATTTTCTTCTTGTCTATTAAAATTATTAGGGTGTTTATATATTTCAATAGCTTCACGTAAACGAACATAATAATGAGTTTGTCTTGACAATATTTCCATATTGTCAAATTGAATGTCATGACTTAGATTATTCAGGGCATGGTCAGCCACAGCAGACTTCTCTGACCTAATCTACAAAATCTCATATGTTCTTTACGTCTTGTATCAAAGCTACATTTTGTGGTTCCGATGTATACTTTTCCACATGAACAAGATAACTTACAGGATTTGACGCATCTTTAGGTGATCTTAAATGTTCTTTAATTTTTCTTGTAGGTTTAAAAATAGTCCTAATGCCATATTTAATTAGGATTTTTTCAATTCTATCTGTAACATTAGCTATAGAAGGAAGAAAAGCAGTACCAACATTAAGAACTGGTTTTTCTTTAAAGTTACGTCTAGAAGGTGTAATAACATTATTAATACCTTTAAGTGAATATCCATTATCTTGTAAGGATTTTGTTAAATATTTATATTCATCCTTCAAAAATTCAGGGTCACAAATACGTTTTGCTAGTGTACTAAAGATTTAATTACACCAATTTTTTGACGTGGATGGTGGTTGGATAATTTATGAAGATATCTTCTCCATGTCTCCAAATAATAAATGTGGCATCTACATATCTATACCAAACTGAAGGTTTTTTAGGTGTATTTTGTAACGCTAATGCTTTAAATTTTTCCATGTAAAAATTAGCTATTACAGGACTAAGGGGACTATCCATAGCTACACCTTCAATCTGTTCATAAAATTTTCTATTCCACTGAAAATAAGTTGTAGTAAGACAGTACTGAAAAAGAATAGTTATGTCCTTTCGAAAAAGATGATCAATGTATTCAATAGTTTCTTTTAGAGGCACTTTTGTAAAAAGTGAAACAACATCAAAACTAACCATTATATCACCCTCTTCAATTTTGAAACTATGCAATTTTTTCAACAAAGTTGGCAGAATTATTAATGTAATAGGGTAAGTTTATTCCTATATTTGAGGTGTGTAGATAATAATGTAAGATGTCTTCTGTCAAGGTTTTAATATGTAGGATCCAATTCACTAACAATAGGTCCTTAAAGTGATTTTGTAGTGTTTAAATTTTAATGTAAACCATATAGTTTTACGAGGTGGTGGATAATTAGACTTTCCATTGTTCCAATAATAAATTCTTCTATTTCCAACTGAAATTTTAGTGTATTTGTAACAGCTAACTTTAGTTTTCCTTAAAAGATTACTTATTCAGATAGTTGGATCTTCTTGAGCTACCTTCAATCTGTTATAAAAGTTTCTGTTCCACAAAACTAATTGTATACATCTAAAATATATGTCTTGAAACGTATCATATTTATTCAACAGTTGCATTATTAATGTATCTGTTTTAATGATAATAAAATAACCATTTTCATTGCAAGTTTAATGATAAGTACAATTGTTCACTAACGTTGGCAAAGGATATTAGTTGAATTATTGGAGGTTTTGTTCTATATAGCTTCAATATATTTAGATGTTATTCGCAGTACAATAGATGGAGAACCATTATAATAGGCCTTGTATAGTTTATTAAATTTTTCTTTTGGTATTACATATAGTTTTGGTCAAACAGTTGTATTTTCTTAATTTATAATCGTTCAATAGAATATAATTTTATCCTCTTCTTTTTAATATAGATAACTTTTATTTTTAAGATCAGTAAATACTGGTAAAAGATTTTCTATCTTAGTTTTGTTATATCTTCAATAACTTCATTATGTTATCTGATTATCAATAGAGTTATTTTCAGTTGCTTTGTAAGTATTAATGCTTGTTTGACGTTAACATAATTGTCATTTGATTTTTTATATTTAAACTTTATTAGATATCAATTTGGGCATAATTTTTTGTTCATGTATAGATTAAATTTTATGTTTTGACGTTAATAGATTGTCTTTATGTTTCCATAATTTTCAAATTGTTGATAAGAACGATATTTTCAGTCCTTCTCTTATAATTACGATGAAATTTATGTAAATATATAAAATTTTATCATTTATCCACATAATCAAAATATTTGGATTACGATAATAATTGTGTTTATTTTAAATTATTCAAACTTGTCTGATACACTTACAGTTTCTTCTCATAGTAATATGAAAATTAAATTTTCCCATTAATAAAGAGTCATAATAATCTTGCTGTTTCCTTAATTTTTCAAATTGTATAAATACGATAAGTTTCGCCATAACGACTATACAAAGTATTACCTTCTACACGTATAAATATTGTTATTTCAAGATTTTAAATTATACAATCTAAACTTTCGATAATCACTTGGATACAGTTGATTTGCGGCTCAGTTCAGAAATTTTCAAGATTTAACGTCATACTATGTAGCTACTTGGATTACTCAATTTTGATCTAAATAGAAGAAATCACAGGTCGAAAGTTTTCATGGTATTCTGTCTGATTATAATCGTTTCGTTTCAGAAATACGAAGAATTGTAACTATAAGAATAAACTTCATGAGCTGTGCGATAATGAAATGCACGTTCACTATTTGGATCTAAATCTGTAAAGATGAGAAACATAGAAAGAAAATTATGGATTTTCTTTAAATCGTTTCGTTTCAGAGATACAAGGTATTGTACATAAAAATAAAACTTTGGTGTGATAATGAAATACGTATAATATTATGTATCTCTGAAACGAGATTTAAGAATCCGTTTTTCTTGATGTTATCATATTTTTCAGATCGAAATAGTGAACCAGTTACTATAATATGAATCAAATTTTCTTGTTTATCTTAGAAACAAGCCGTCAAATCACAAAATTGTAAGTGACCTTATTCGTGTTTATGGAGTTGACACAATATTCGAGTACATCCAGTGGCGCAGAAGTTCAACCTGAAAAACCTTTTCGACCTGGCCGTAACTCCGCCACTGTGTCGAATAACTGAGTATCGCGAGCATCAGTGTATGCCTCGTGTAGAGTGTGGATAATGTACATAATATCAGATTGCCTGTGTTCCTGAGAAATCATGAAGAAGTTGCATCCGGTATGGATGAAATTTATACTTTTCAAAATTCGCTTGACTGAAGAACGTGAAACATTACATGTTCTGGCCACCGCCTTCGTACTCTATTTAGGGTTCACTACCATTTCAGCAATTACCTGTATTTTCACATTTTCTGCAACGCTTTTACCGTCCCTATTGATCGCAATTTTCACAGTAGATTATAAAAAAATCTTCTACATGTTGGCCGTTGTAGAAAGCGTTCATTAAAGATGCGGACGGCAGCAGGGTAATTGCAATTAACTTCACCAAAGATGATATCTGCTTCAGTTTTTTTGTTTAAAGCACGAGACATTGCCATTTTCATACACTGTATAATTTGACAACTAAATGTCGAGTCTAAACTAAAAAAAACATAGCAACAATTAGCTATCACATTTTGTAGCTACGCCTCGGGTAAAAAAGAAATGCCTCGCACCAAGAAATGTGTAAACAGCGCACTAGTTACAAAAATAACTATTCTATTATAAAAAGTATTAAGTGATTTTAGCATAGTTTCATTTAAGTTACTTATTTTTAGTTTATTACGAGTATTTAGTCCTCAAATGGACGAGCAATCAGAACACGAGGGAGTAGAAGTGCGTGTTTTTTAACTTCTCTCCTAAAACAAAGAACAAAGAGAAAAGTATCTATGGTCAAGCCTCACAAATACTTTTCAAAATAATAATAGTAGAAATCCATGTGTTTCACAAACTTAATACTGTTTAGACCAAAAATAAGAAACAGTTTGCAACTTTATCATATTACAAATATCTCAAGGCGTACACATTTTGGATAAATTCTCTAGACATTTAATTAAAAATTATTATTAATTTTATTAAATGCATAAATAAAAAGTTTACTTCGAGAACGATTTGAACCTACGACCTGTAATTTGCTAGAGCACTGCGCTAATTTTTAATTACATATTTATCTTTGAACTTATTCGTTCATACCAAAATCTTATAATAATCTCTAAACATTTTTTACCCAGCATTTCTACCATAAGGAATATTTAGATCTGATGAAGGGTTCCAAGAACTAGAGACATATTAAAGATCCAATTAATTGGGAACTCAAGTAATGGTTTGTATGGTACGTTATATTAAACATGACGGTTACCATTTGGTTATTTTGCATGTGGCTGTAACTTGAAGCACCAGATGTAATTGTGGATTGTGTAAGTAGAGTAAAAGAGATAGGATTGGATGTTTGCACTATACTATGTGATCAGCGTACAAACAACTTGGCGGCTATCAAAGCTTTGAGTCCGTCAGTTGGCGAACCCTGTTTTTTTCTGAATGAGAAGAAAATATTTTGTGTACTCGATGATATACTTGTAATTGTGTTTATATAAAAACTCAGATATTTGTTTTGAACCTAATTTACATATCGCTGAAGGAAATATGTCAGGTTAACCTGAAAAAAATTAAATCGCACGCTGACATAAGTTTGCCATTGTGCCGATCAAATTTAAAAATTATGGTAGGCTCACTTCAGTTGGATGTTTAATTTTTGTAAATAGTTAATATAATTATGCAAACAATGTGATAATTGACGAATTAATATTTATGCTGTATAAAAACATTCCGTCCAAGGCTGGCTCGTGTAACGTTTTGTTTATTTAAAGTTTTTTTTTACTTATTCCCAAGCTTATTTTGAGAAGTGTGTATAACTTCTTACTTGTTACAATTTAAATATTTTTAGGAAATTGAATTTATTTATTGTGTTTTGATTTAAATACATACTTGTATAATTAACACGACATATTTCTGTCATGGCCATTCAATCGAGAATCAAAGGAATGGAAAACCACGAGGGTTTGCTGGGGCGATTTTTTTCAATTTCCGTTAACTCGGGAATGAATTACTTAAATCCCAAAAATAATGAGTGATATTAAACATGTATTTATCCTAATTTAAAAAATCACCACTTTTGTATTTTAGTAAGAATAATACACAACGTCACACATACTAACATGATGTATTGTTGTTCCACACCAGATATTTTATCTGGTGTGGAACAACACACGACCTTTCAACCTACAAACGAAAATTAAAAAATGAAACACACTTTAACAATAATTTTCCTAGGATAATTATGCAACCTCTTTTGTAATACATCCATAACGAAATTAGGCGACATTGTAAAAGCACAACAACAATCTGTGTCAGATGGACGTTTAAAACTTCATGTCAGATAGACGTTAATAGATACAAGGTGAGTCATGAGGAACTACCCATACTCCTACCACGTATGGAGACCTCTGAAGAGAATATAAAATGAGCATTTAAAAATGTCTCCTCTTCCTGCTTAATAATCTGCAGGGTGATTTATGAGTTTTGACTAAAACTACTCTACGCCATAACTTTGTTAATGTTGATTTGATTGATTTCATATTTTGGTGCTATTGCTACCTAATTATCACACGCGATCAAAATTTAAATAATCCAGGACCGGTCTTTAAAAATTAGCCGGCTTGGATTCTAGAATTTTACGCACCCTGTATATGGATTTTGCAAAACTTTTGATGGTTCCCTGAAAGTACATAGATGGGTAACACAACTAATGTAATTCCCCACACGATCATTCTGTTTTTAATAAAAAATCAAATTTAATACAATTTTAAAGTCTGGCAAAATATGTGAACTTATTTTATAAATTTTAAATAAGAAACATTTAATCTAAAAAATTTACTCAAAATATTTACTAAATATGTTTACATTTTTATAATAATCATTTTATTCAATTTCCAGGGCCGTATGTGCCCATTAGCATAAGATCACCCTGTATACAAATGCAGCACCTAATGTTTATTTTATCTATTTCCAAGAACTGTTTAAATTAATTTTTAATTCTATAAAAAAAACTTGATGCTGAAACGATTTTAATAGTTGATTTTTTTACAAAATCTAACAAAAAATAACTACATAAAATTTAATGTATTATTAATAATTTAAACAACATAGTAAAAACGAAAAATTACTGATTACAGGATATTTTAAAAACAAAACCACCTGCTTTTATAACACTTTCTCTGCCGAACCATTAAATGTCTAATTGACTTCCTGATTGCTAACGGGTATTTTTTTACATTGTGTAGTAGAAAACGCTTGTAAACATTAGGTATAGCATAACTTCGTACCAAAATATGAAATCAGTCAAATCAACATTAACAAAGTTATGGCGTCGTTTAGTTTTAGTCAAAACTCATAAATCACACAATCACATAATCACACAATCAAATAAAGCAAGATGAGTAGACATTTGTAAAATGCTCATTTTATGTTCCCTTTACAGGTCTCCATTCGTGGTAGGAGTATGTACAGTTCCTCATAACTCACCCTGTATATAGATGCTAACTTAAAAAATTCCAAAACCGCCCGCTTTTATAAAAGCATTTTCAATCATACTTTTTTTTAAGCTTATTTGGCTTTCTATTAAGAAACTTTATAAACAAAAGTCATGTAAAATTAAATTTTCATTAAAAAATATGTTTACACATTTTCCTATAAAATTGGACGTCATTCAGGTATTGACAAAAATTGAACACTTAAATTCTACCTTATGAGAAAATGTCGATTGCATAACCTTCTGTACATATATGTAGATTGGAAGGTAAAAATTGAAACAACTGTCAAACTGGAATTTAACATGGCAGTGATCTAATAATCTATATAAAATCTATATAAAAGAGAGATATACCTACGTTTAGCTCGGGTAGTAGTGGTTTTATCACCGATTGGGAAGTACTGCTAACCTTTATCACTTGTTCAAATTGTTCAACCGAGCCCTTATTGGTCTATTTTTGAAGGTTAAGAACCCCCGATTGGTTTTAATAGATGATGTGTATTAATCAGTAGAATTGCACAATATCGTATTAATTTATCTTGACATATGTACCACAATAGGTTGTTTGTTTTGAAACATTGGCTTCTGTTTTTTTTTCTTTTATCTAAACTTTCACGTGGCTGGGAATTAATGTCTATCCAGTGTAGGTAACTTTGCTAAATATCAGTACAACAAACAATTAAAGCAAAAGCTCGAAGGATTAATAAAATATCTTGGAGTATTTTATTTCATAATTCTTTGAAACGTTTTGTTTCCAAAGTACCAAGAGTTGAATTACAATCTATGGCTTTAAAAAGTGGGCCATAACGAAATATAGTAAACTTGAGCAACACGACAAAAATTGGGAAACAAAACTGTGAATTACGATGTGCATGTGTTGTGGTATTATATATATATATATATATATATATATATATATATATATTTCGACGTTAAGGCATCAGAAACGACAATATATATACGTTAACGCACCGATATATGCATTACGGCACCATTTGACGGTGCCTCAACGTTTTCGACCATATTTAGCATTGTAAAACATATCGAGAAGTTTGATATGAAGTTATCGTGCATGCCATGGCACCATCTATTGATTTTTAAACGTTTCTGAACGTATATGAAATTAGCGATTTGAATGGGGCGTACTAAAAATTGTTTTAAAGGGAGCCACTAGTACTATATATCTATAGAAAATGCGATTTTAGTTCAATGCATATATCTGTAGGGGGAGTAGCTGTTTCTAATTATATTAATCGCCGCTATGACACCAATAACGTTACGGCACCTCAAAGTTGAAGAAAGATCGACTCGTCTGTCTTTTTTATGCAAATTAGGGGCTCTAACCGCCTACCTGAAATCCGTAAATTTGTAAATAAATGCATTTATGTGGTTTGAGTTAGAGAAAATATTTGTTGTATTATGAAAACTAAAATTTAATTCCTTTATTAATTACTACTAAACATTTATGGATTAACTACAATTACGTTACAAAAATTATAAATGAAATTGCAACCATTTCATTACTTTTATTTTTTGGTTAATTGTTGATGATGATCAAAAACACAATAAATTAATTGCCGTAAATTACAATATTATGTAACAACATACTTGATTCTAATGAAACTATTTACATTTGGTTACATTGTGACAATTGTTTTTTCGATTTAGTTACTGGTTTTGTCCAAATTATCCTTCTGATTGTGTATAATAATTGGTCACGAACTGGTAATAATCTTGCTTATTAAAACAGAAATTATTTTTTAATTATAGTTTATTTTAGTTATATTTTAAAGTCGGAATACATTAAATAATTCCATTTGGGATGAAGTTGGATTAAGCATTTTGTAATTAGTTATTTATTATACAACGGATAAAACTAGATTTTAGCGTGAGTTGTAAATTTGTCTAGCGAAAAGTACACCGTACGTTAAAAATGACTATTACCTCGCTATAAAATGCAATATACTTTTTCTTAACCACAACTAATTTGTGATTTACAAAGAAAAATTTTGTAGCATGTCAGTTTTTATCCGTGTGAATGCAATAAATCGCGAGACAGTATTTAAACTCAATGGTAATGACGGTTGCTTTTGCTCCGTGTCGCGAGGTAATCATCTTATAATAATTATAGAACAAAATATTTTGTTTTATGTTAAATTAACAATAGAGTGCCTGAGCGCTTCTTTTAATTAAGTTATTTATTCTTGTTGACATTACAAGTTTTGTTTAATACAGAGTGACTGCTATAATTTAAAATATTTTGATGTATCTCTATCTCATTGTATTTCAATTATTTTTTAATTTCTGTAAATAAGTTAAAATGTTTGGGTTTGTTTTAAACTTTGATTGACGCATCATAAACAAAAGGTCTTGAATTATATTTAATTAGATATCATTTTTAATTAAATCTGTTTTTAATACCACTGAAGTCTAATAAATGTCATTTATGGAAGGTCAGGTATATATTTTTGCTTTAAATAAACTTTAACTAACACTGATAACCGTCAATTTTCTTTTATGTTTATAGTTTTACTAAACCGTAACTTTTTTGGGTTTGGTACTTAATTTCTTTTATTTAAAATTGCCGTACTTGTAATAATACAAGAGATGGAATTTTAAACTATTTTTAAAAGTTAGTGATAATATTTCAAATTTTATCTTTATGTAAAGTTACCGATAATTGTTGATTGTACATAAACCAAAATTTTATGTTCAGTTAAATTGATTAATTTCACCGAGATTAAGTTGAACCAAAAAATAAACTAAAATATAAAATAATAAAATAGCAAAAGTAAATACAACAATTTTATTTTTAGAATAACATTAAATAAAATATAAAATTTTGATTTTTGATGTCTTATTTAATTGCGTTTATTGTACAAACTTGCTTAATTATATGCAAATATAATTCTTGAATTGTAATGAGAAAGTTGAGTGTCATTAAAATTTTTTGAATGTTACCTTAATCCCAACATTCATCTCAAATATTTTGAAAATATGTATTGGTAAATTACTAAATTACCTGTTTGTTTAATTTAGTCTTTGAGTTATTAAGATATGATCTATGGAATTTACTTTCTAGTTTATACTAATTAATTAACGAAAATCAGTACTTATGAACAACTTGTACATTCCTAAATTACTAATATTCTCACTTTATTCTTTTATGTATTCAACATGTTTTTTATTACGTCAATCAGTAATTTTGTTAAACTTTTATAAAAGAATTATCATAAAATTATACAGGTGTTCCGTATCGTTATAATTAGTCAAATTTTGGGAGCATGTAGACTTAATTCTTCGACTAAAGATCACAAATGTGATAGGTCGATCTTTAATAGTTCAATTTACAGGCTCATGGACTTCTAAACAATAAAAAATCAGATTTATGTTTGTTAATTAAATAAACACTTAATAGTTTCAAAGCGCATGCAACGGAATGAATATCCGCGTGCTCTTGGGAAGAAAATCAGTCAAGTATTTTAAATAATCACTTGCACACTTTAAATTAAAATCAACTTTGATTTTCACAATTGATATTCTAAAAGAATTTGCTGAGAGTGGTGTTTACCTTTATGAAGTTGACATAGCATAAATACCTTGACTTTCTAACCAAGTCTGAAACAAAACAAAAACTAGAGAAATAAGTTATGTTTCGATTTGGTTTACGATATTCTGATAATTTACTATTTATGATTTCATAAGCCTGTAACTTCGGAACGAATAAAGATCGACAAATCACTTATGTGTTTTTGAGTCTTGTATTAAAGTTTACTGTATGCTTTCAAATTTTGAATATAATAATAGGGAACACCCTGTATAATCAATTGGCCGATCACATAATTTGTAGTAAATTAATAGTCTTGTAGTTTTTGAAAAACCGTTGACAACTTCTTGCTCGTTTTAACTAATGTAAATTACGAATATAGGAATTAAAAGCCGCGAAAAAAAGAAACGGGGTATAAAAAGCCTGGAAAAAAAGCAGCCAAAAAAAGTTGTCTGAAAAAAATTGGAAAAAAGCCAAGATCTATTCTATAGAAATGCACAATCCCAAATAAATTATTGTAGGAAAAAATTGCCCGGAAATCACAAAAAAACACTCCACAACCCTAATTTATACTAGAATATGATAAAATGTATGTTTTATAAAAAGAATTATTTAACAAATTTGTCTAATAATTTCATTAATTTATTTGGTTCCATTAAATATCAATTTGTAACTTTAGACAATGGACTTTATTTGTTTTTGTATTTATGAGATGCTTATAGCAAAATCTCAATTTTTGAAGATTTTTTTGTGCATAATGAACCTAAACTCAATAGATAATTAGTATAAATGAACACTAAATTACAATTAATCATACTTAATCACTTTTTATCATTTTATGTCTATATATTATTATAATTTTAATGTAAATTTACATATACAGATTTTTTAATAAATGCAAAACATTAAAACATGTAATTAATTTTACAAAATTTGTAGTTGATAATCTAAAAATATCAGCACACCTTCAAATTCATCTGATAAAGAAACAAATGATGCCCAAGTACAAGGAAATAAAACATATTTAAATAAATATGGATCTAGTAGGACATGGCACAAGCAAGAAGCAAACTACAACATTTAAAGAAATTAATAAAATTACATATTTCAATAAAATTTAATGTATCCATTGTGTTGTTAAATCAACTAAAACGAAGTATTAAACCATAAATGTTACGCAAGGCATTATTTTTAAATAAATAAAATTTCAAATGAACGAAAAAATTTAATTTTATTTAGTAAACAAAGCAGTTTGTTACTCGTTTATTATTTATCTTTGTTACAAGTAATGACAGGTATTAAAAACGTATCTTTTTGGGTTATTAAATAGTGTATTTGTATATCAATATTACACTATCTATCTATACGTTTCGATATCACTTACAGTTATTATCTTGGTCAGTAGTATTATTCAATAAAATTGTTAAAAAAGTTCAAAACAATTTCGTAAAGTTTGAAAAGTTAAAATATGTATTTTTAATAAAATTGTTCAAGATGTTCAAAACAATTTTATGAAATAATACTACTAACGAACTGTGTTATCGAAACGTATAGATAGATCGTAAAAAAACAAAAAAAAAAGTATTTTAATATGTATAATAATGGTGAAAGCTTCATTTTTATAATGCACGGGTATACTGTATACTTATTAAATAATATCTAAGAGTTGCACCGATTGAACAAAATTATTTTCATATTGTAATATTCAAAATAAGTAAGTAAACATTTCTTAGTTACAGAAATAGAAATATTTGCTATTTAAAAGTTGGAGATTTGCATCCCCTTTGTTGTAGCTTCTACCTGCGACTCAAAAATTAAAAGTGGTTTGTGACGTCAGTAGCCGCTAGACCCGCCCAGATTCCTATATATGATGTCTCAAGGTGTATATATCTATTCCTATATATGGGAGCTTAAACGTCAAACTATCTATAGAAATTCTGGTGCTTTAACGTCTATTTGAATAATGATGCCTTAACGTAGGATTTCGTATATATATATATATATATATATATATATATATATATATATATATATATATATATATATATAATTTGGGATTTGTGGTTCAAT
This sequence comes from Vesta saturnalis, assembly GCA_036346205.1. Classification (NCBI taxonomy): domain Eukaryota; kingdom Metazoa; phylum Arthropoda; class Insecta; order Coleoptera; family Lampyridae; genus Vesta; species Vesta saturnalis. The sequence goes on from JARFJB010001989.1 coordinate 1,090,932, forward strand.
TAGTAGGTACCAAAGTAACAAAATATAAAAATATATATTTTTTTCTATTTGAATAATGTATCATTAATAATACGTTACATCCTTTAAGAGTAAAAAGAAACAATATTTTGTATTTTATTAAAGTATAGTTTAAATTTATTCATACATTCCAACTGAATAGCTCAATTTTGCATCGTATACCGGGTGTCAACTAAATCATTACACATACCTTAATTTTGTTAAAACAAGTGATAGAAATTTGAAATTTGGGATGAAGATTTAGTGGATAAACATACATTTTTTGACATTAGAAACAGCTGATTATCACTTCCGGTTTTACCGGAAGTGGCCTTATTTTTCCTATTTTAAATAGGAACCTACCAATTTATTTTCATAGCACGATACCTCTCTAAATTCCCATTCCAATGATGTATCACAAGGTCTTTTGTTTCCAAAATGGCGGTTCAGGCGACTTGTTGTTGATTTAAATGTTCCGCCATTTTAAAGTAAGTACTCGCTATTTTACAAAACAATTCAATGAATAGTCCAAGAATATTATTTATTTTTAATCTCTTAATTGGAATTTATAAAATTCTGCTTAAATAATTAGTATTTGTGATTCTACGTTGTACGAAAATTACTAATGTTTAGAAAAAAAATTCACCAATATTTCAAATAGAAAGCATTAAATACCCATAAGAAAGTAAATCCATTTTACTATCTAAAAACAACACAATAAAAGTTAACTTCTAAATCATGTGTTATAAAATAATAGTAATAAATTAAATACTGCTCTTTCAAGAATTTAGATTAAAATTCAGTTTACATTTATGCTTTGAAAAAAACGATTGAATGTAAACTCTTGGCAGTGTTAAAAACGTAGAGCATGACATGTCTATTATTTGGATTCTTAAAACTTTCAATTACTGTTGGATTCGAAACTGTCACAATTAAAAAAAAACAGCATTTAGTTGACATAAAATCAGCTAGACCTAAGTATACTTTGAAAAACATACGAGTAACTGAATGGAAATAATAATTGTCAGATAGTTTCATTTCCAAAACGTTATAGTTGCGATATATGGCGTTGTTAAAAGTTTTTAAATGTTAAAAAACCATTGACTACCTAGATATAAGTAAAATTTGTTTAAAATGCCATTTTAACTCGTGAAGAACAAATTAATATTTTGATCATTTATGGCGAATGTCAGAGAAATTCCAGAGCTGCAGTTTCAAATAAAAGCACTAAATACCCATAAGAATGTGAATCCATTTTACTATCTAAAAACAACACAACAAAAGCTAACTTCTAAATCAGCTGGTATACAGCCAGGGTATAAAAAAAAATTTAAATTGGACTCTTTTCGGATGTAATTAAAAAAAAACAATTTTTATACCTAGGTACTCTACAAGGTAACGAACGAAAAATATAAAGTCATAACAAAACACTAAAATATAAAAAAGCTTACAAAACTACATTATTCTATTCGGCCCTCCTGATCCCGGCATAATAAAACTCTTCTAATATTTTCTCGCAAAACATTTTCTAATTGATTCCTTGAAATACCTTGTATTGCTTGATGTATTCGGTGTTGAAGATTTTCTAGAGGTGCAGGTGGTGTTTTGTAGACCTTTTTTTTTAAGTAGCCCCACATGGAAAAACCCAATGGGGTTAACTCAGGTGACCTAGCGGGCCACCTTATAGAGCCATTTGTTCCCAACCATTGTTGCCCAAATCTCTGATTAAAATAATTAGGCACAATTCGTGAGTTGTGGGCAGGTGCACTATCTTGCTGAAATATGTAATTGTTTGCTGGAAGATTATTTAAAAAAAGTTCAATTTCGTTCTGTAGAAAATTTAGATACATCTGCCCATTCAGGGGTAGATTGAAAAAAATTGGTCCTATAATATGGGTTCCAACGATTCCTAACCAAACGTTAATCCAAAGCGTACCTGGAATGCTCCATCTCGTACTAACCGGCGGTTTTCCGTTGCCCAATATCTGGTATTTTGTCGGTTAAACATTTTCAGATTGGTAAATCTTGATTATGATATGTGGCAACTATAATGCTAAATACGGAAAAATAGGTAAAATGCGGTGCGTGGAGATCTGGATACCTTTCAGCGTATAATCTTGCTGCAGCTTTGGAATGTTTCTGACATTCGCCATAAATGATCAACATATTAATTTGTTCTTCATGAGTATAAAATGGCATTTTAAACAAACAATTTTTACTTATATCTAGGTAGTCAATAATTTTTTAACAATTAAAAACTTTTAACAACGCGAATATGTGGCAACTATAATGCTAAATACGGAAAAATAGGTAAAATGCGGTGCGTGGAGATCTGGATACCTTTCAGCATATAATCTTGCTGCAGCTTTGGAATGTCTCTGACATTCGCCATAAAGGATCAACATATTAATTTGTTCTTCATGAGTATAAAATGGCATTTTAAACAAACAATTTTTACTTATATCTAGGTAGTAAATAATTTTTTAACAATTAAAAACTTTTAACAACGCGAATATGTGGCAACTATAATGTTTTGGAAATGAAACTATCTGAGAATTATTACTTCCATTCTGTAACTCGTATGTTTTTCCAAGCCTACTTAGGTAAATGCCTAGCTGATCTTATGTCAACTAAATGATGTTTTTTTCACTACCAAGAGCTTGCATTTAATTGTTTTTTCAAAGCATTCTGAGTAAATGTAAACTGAATTTTATTCTAAATAAGGACATTTTTGAAAGAGCAGTATTTTATTTATTACTATTATTTTAACACATGATTAAGAAGTTGACTTTTGTTGTGTTGTTTTTAGATAGTAAAATGGATTTACTTTCTTATGGGTATTTAGTATGTAGTGCTTTCTATTTGAAATATTGGTGACTATTCAACTCACACTCTCCATGTCAACAATCAACCAATTACATACAATTTAATATTTTTTATATTTGGACCTATCAGAGCACAATTGTGCGACAATTCCGCTAGCGGAATATTCCCGACAATTTTTTTCTCTTTCTGTGAAATTGAATTGCCTTCCGATAAAATGTCAAATTGACATAAACTTTGATGTTTATTTTGTTCGTTAAAGTAATGCAGACTCCGACTACCATCGAGACCACTATATAGCCTGCAACTTGTTCTAAATTAAAACTAATTAATTAATTCATGACTTGTCAATTGACCGTCAATTTTGTTCGTTGAATAGTCTTTTAAATACCACTCGTGGCCCACTAATTGCGTACATTTTTTCCAAAATGAACATTCAGAAGATCCGGCTATATTGAATGCAATAACACCGATCCAGAACTTTGAAGCAGCGGATGAGAATCACCAAGAATTTCTCCAAATACAGCCTGAAATAAGTGCTATTGAACAGGATGAAGATGATGACGAAAATGAGCCTTTATAGTAATTATGGTAAGAATAAAAGTTTTGTCTGGAATAGTTTCGAACCAGTTGCCACAAAAAAAAACCCGAGATGCAACATAATGCGGAAAAAACCTCCTGCTTTGTCGTGTGAAGCTAAAAAGTTAGGCCCGGCATCCACAGTATATGAGGTTTGGAAGCTACTTTTCAGTGAAGACATGTTAAAGCAAATTGTCACAAATACCAATATAAAACTTGTATCTATGAGATCTAAACTAAAGGATTCGAAATCACCAAACTATAAAGATACAGATAAGGTTGAACTGGAAGCTTTGATAGGACTGATGATGCTGTGTTCAATTTTTAAGTCAGGAAGAGAGGATTTGTCATCTCTATTTTCTAAAGAGCCAAGAGCTAAGGTCGGCCAATTTTTAGAGGCGTTATGTCGCTGAAGAGCTGCCAAACTCTGTTATTGGCACTTCATTTCGATGACCGAACTACGAGGGGCTTGAGGAAAATTGACGATGCCGCAGCTGCAGTGTCAGGTATTTACAATCAGTTTATACAAAATTGTCAAAATATCTACGCATAGGTAATTTGGCCTATGTTGATGAAATTCTATTGCCATTTAGAGGGAGGTGTTCTTTCCGTATGTATATACCCAACAAGCCCGCCAAATATGGCATAAAAATAATTTTTGACAGATGCAACAAATTCATATCTTTTTAACGCATATATATGCGGGTAAGGACAGTGATGGCAAAGCGCTTTCTGAAGAGGAAAATAAGTTATCTAAACCTTCTCAATCAGTTGTTAGACTATCAAAGCCACTAAATGGTTCTAACAGAAATATCACTGCCGATAACTGGTTTTCGTCCTTAGAGCTCATCGAAGAACTGAGAAATAGACACCTTACTTATGTAGGAACGCTCAAGAAAAATAAGAGACAAATTCCGCTGGAATTCCATGTCAATAAGAAAAGAGTGGTCAATTCAAGTATGTATGGCTTTACAAAAAATTGTACGCTGCTGTCATACGTTCCAAAACCCTCGAAAGTTGTTTTATTGATCTCGTCAATGCATCACTCACGCTTCACAGACGTAACAAATAATAAACCAGAGATAATAAGTCTTTATAATTCGACAAAATCAGGAGTTGATACGCTCGACCAGAAAATTGCTAATTATTCTCCTAACAGAAGAGCAAGGAGATGGCCTCTAGCTGTATTTTATAACATGATTGCAGTCGTCAAAATCTGAAAGTAGTTACAACTTCATATACAGGGTGTCCCAACGATAGAGTAAAGTAAGTTTATGCTTAACTAGAATTATTTGTGTAAATATTGTATGGACCATGGGGTAGAGGTAAGAAGTGTGCATTTTTTTAAAATATTGGAAGTTATACAGGGTGTGCCAGAAAAGCAGGACGTGAAAAGTATGATTTTTTAAATAGAACACCCCGTATTTGATTTTAGTTTTAATTCTACGTGTCCATACAAACATATTTTTCATAAGATTGTAAGTACTGATATTGTTTAATTAGGTCATTGTGGGGTTGATGAATGGGCAATTGTTCCGTTATTTCACAATAAAAAATTGATATTTCGTGTGAAAAATGAGTGATATTATACTAACGTTTAGACCGAGTAGTATTTCTAATTTTCTCAACAGGGTGTTTGTTATAACCATTCAAATTTGAAAATTCTCAAATTAAAAAAAATCAGTTTTTTTTAACTGCACACCCTATATATTTTTATTTCATTTTATTCGGGATTAAAAAATCTATCATTTTTGTCAAATATATCCTATATCTATCTTTGATAGTTTTCGAGTAATTTCGATTTTTTCACACTAGCTACTTTATTTTCGATAACATTGCGTTGCATGGACCTTGGTAGCCATGGAAAATAATAATTGCGTTACTAAGATACAAAGGTTTCCTACTGGTCAAAATAAATACATATTAAATTTGTCGTTTTCGCATTTAACTTGTTATCAATTCTTGTATCAATTATGGATTATTCGACAAATGAATTAATTGATATGATATACGTGTTGGGCGAGGCTGAAAAAAACCCTTTATTGGCACAACGAATCTACAAAATGAAATATCCTGAACGTCGAATACCTACTCCTAGTGGCTTGGAAAATTTGATGGATAGATTTGATTCTAGCGGTAGTGTTAAATACTTCAAACGTAAAGTTGTTAATAAAAGGGCAGCTAATGAAGAAAAAGAACTTGAAATATTATTAAATATTCAAGAAAATCCCCAAGTGAGTTCTAGAACATTAGCGACGATACCTCCAAATCAAACGTGAATCGAACAACGCTGAAGTATAAGTACCATCCCTATCACATTGAGCTTCATCAAGAATTGCGAGAAGAGGATTTTGCAAGACGAATTGAATTCTGTATATTATTAAACCTACAACAAGGGAGGACATGAAAAATAGAATTCGCGAAGCTTGTCGCACAGTGACCCCTCTTATGTTATCCGAAGTGAGACAGAACATGAGAAAAAGGCTCAATATGTGTATTCAGCAAGAAGGCCGTCTGTTTGAGCATTTACTAAGACGCAATGTTGAATAATTATTGAATTACTGTTTCTCATTAATAAAAACTGTTAATATTCTCGCTTAGGTGGTTTGTTTTATTTCGTCGCAATTGTTTTCCATGGCTACCACGATCCACAATAATGTTATAGTATCGTATGTAACGTAGCTAGTGAGAAAATCGAAATTCCTCGAAAACTATCAAAGATAGATATAGGATATATTTGACAAAAATGATAGATTTTTAATCCCGAATAAAATGAAATAAAATATATAGGTGTGCAATTAAAAAAACTGATTTTTTAATTTGAGAATTTTCAAATTTGAATGGTTATAACAAACACCCTGTTGAGAAAATTAGAAATACTACTCGGTCTAAACGTTAGTATAATATCACACATTTTTCACACGAAATATCAATTTTTTTTATTGTGAAATAACGGAACAATTGCCCATTCATCAACCCCACGAAAATGACCATAATAATCTTTAAACGCGAATATCTCAAGAACTAAAAACTTTCAGCCAATCTTTTGTGTGACAAAATATGTTTGTATGGACACGTAGAATTAAAAACTAAAATCAAATACGGGGTGTTCTATTTAAAAAAATTATACTTTTTCACGTCCTGCTTTTCTGGCACACCCTGTATAACTTCCAATATTTAAAAAAAATGCACACTTCTTACCTCTACCCCATGGTCCATACAATATTTACACAAATAATTCTAGTTAAGCATAAACTTACTTTACTCTATCGTTGGGACACCCTGTACAACCTCAGCATGAGCCTCATAAAAAATCATATTACCCGAAGACAATCAATTCCTAATTTACCAACAGAATTGAACAACATTATTGGATATTGACGATGAACCATCGGATCAGAATGAGGACCGCAATGACGAACTAGAAAAAAGGAAGACCTGCAAATATTGTCCACCGAAGAAAAAAAGAATGACAGCATATAAGTGTTATTTGTGTAGTTTTCCAAACTGTCTTGAATGTAGCTACAAAGTTTGTAAATTGTGCTGTCAAAAATTATAGACTAATAGAGGGATAAGCTTAATTTTATTATGAACTTATACAATTCTCAAAATGATCATTATTTTTTGCTAAAGAAATAAATTTAAGTATTTTTTCAATTACATATTTCTTTTAATTCTTATTTTCCTGAAAAGCTACAAAGTAAAATTTCAGTTTCATTGGGTGAAACTGCAACTTGGCGTCGGCAGTAGCCCCTGGTCGCAGAAACAGCTCAACGTTGAACAAACTACACACACACACGTACACACACACTTGCAAAAAAACTTCAGATTTGGATAATATCACTTAAAATGGAAGGATCCGTCTGTGAGACGGATGTTACCAATAGGCGCTGAAAATTGATGTTACCATTCAAGGGTTAATAATTATGACTGTTAATCGTGAAAGTTTGCATTTTTATATATTATGTAATGCTGATATTGGAATTATAGGTAACATGCAAAAAATATAACTTCAATATAACATAAAAAAATTGTTATAATATTCTGAAAGGATTCTATTTTTTATTCTGTAACGCAGTTCCTAGGGGAGTGGTGAAAATCCTATCTCACCTTACAATAAATTTGTTAACTGTGTTATAAAAACCACAATATTATACACAACAAAGTTGTAACCAGTTTTTTTTGTAACTGTCGTAAGTTTGTATTAATAAATTAATAGTACCGTTATTGCAAGTTATTTTACTCGCATCTTTACGCACAGTGGTTTAGGATCGTATTCCTTAAAATACACATTTATCTTCCAGCACATTTATTCGTGTAATATTAGAATTGTAAATCTGAAGGATAGTGGAAAGTTACCAAAGAACCGTTTTACTATCGATTACGTAAAAAAATTTACGTTTTTTTAAAAATGAACACGTGTACGTGTGGATTTTAAATGAGTTAACCAAGCAAATAGTCGTAGAGCTTCACTGATGTAGAATATGAGGTCACAGTCTTTATTTGTATGGTGCACAAATTTGTTGAGGTAACGTAGTAACTACATAAGTTGATGTATATAAGCATTTAGCCGCAGGCGAAATTAAAAATCGTGACAAGGTACGAGTTTACGTTCGAATAATGGCATATTCAAGTTTCTCTTTTTACTATCTATTTTATAGAAAGAATTGTATTGTTATATTTCATAGAATACTATCGAAGTAATGAAATGACAACCATACTTTTTCATAAACTAGGGGAAGGCGTTGCTTCAATGAATAGGATGTACTTATATTGTGCAGATTTATTAATATGAATATGAATATTTGGAAAATATTCAATCGTTTGTTTTGATTATGTGACGACCTAAAAAGTGCATCTCTAGTCGAGAGACAGAATTTGGGATTAAGGTTATTTATATAAAAAAGAGGAATTCTCGTCTTCATAATTATGAATTATTCCTATGATGTAGATTTGTTTGTATTAACGAACAATTCAAAATAAAATCATATTGAAATTGTAAAAAATGCCTTCCACGTTGCTATTTTGTAAAAATAATTGTCATTGAAAATTAAATTTTAAACTCCAACTGCAGTGTCCGAGAGTTAAAATCGAGATATCAACTATTTCTCATTAAAAATCATGCGTCCCTATGTACCTAATTACAAACCTTCTTAAAACGGTAATATCGTAAGTTCATCACACAGAATTTATCTACACTACGTTAGCAGTGTGCCAAACACGCTATTAGTTGTATTATAGGTGTGTACTTGAAAAAAACCAATTCAAACCTGTGGTAACTTTTTTAGCGACTTCCTTATTTTTCATTATAAAACTTTGATTTATTTTTGATGACTTTTAGAATGATCTACATATACATGTGCATGCATTTGATTCAATTACCAAATTTAAACGTAATCGCAAATCTCGACAACTGTAACCTTCGATGAACAATGCCAATTATTTTAAGCGAAGCTGGCCCACGATGAAAAATGTTTAACTATTTCATACTTAAATCTAGAAATAACACAAAACTAGGATTTGGTGATATTTTAACACAGATGGAGTTATACCTCAAGAGCTCTTAAAAAAATGTTTACCCTCATTGTCATTCTATTATATTTGGGTCCAAATATGATTTTGCTTTAACTTGAACGTTCCGGTTAAGAACAAATATTATTTTGAATGGTTGTTAGATGATCAACTTACTGTCTAAAGTTGAGTAGGGGTTTCAAAATGTTTTCTTAGGGATAGATTTTTAGAAAATACTTTTAATTAGAGCCTTTTTGGTTTGTGAAATAGACAACCCGCAGACGTCTTGTTTCTGATTGGTCCTCACTCCCTACCAAGCCACGCCCACCTTGCATCTGATTAGTCGTCTCCACGCCATGCTTCTGATTGATTGTATCCCACCTTAGCGTTATCTTGGCCCTCTTTTTTTCTATCATGTGGGCCTCCTCTGCGGGTCCATCTCTAACAAATGAGAATCTGCCACGGCCCCTTTGTCCGGCAACTGGGCTCCCTTTGATTCCATAGCACGGAGTCCCCAGACTTGTTTCTTTGTGCCTTTTTCGGTTTCCACCACCTTGTTTCCGTCTGCCTTTTTAGCTCTCCGCTATCTTGTTTTTGTACCCCTTTTTGACTTTTATCTACGCTGAGTTGTTTTCATGTGCCTTTTTGGCTTAAGATCCTTGTGGCTAAAATCAAGATATTGGACGTACATGTTGAATGTTTTTACATCTAGGAGTCGTTTTGGCATAAGATGGATCTTGAACTAACATGTTGGATCTTTTTTTCTGTAACTAAGGTGCTTTTGGCAGAAGCTGTAAAGTAGTCCAAAACATCTATATGACGTTAGCCATCCTACTAAAACATCATGGCATCAGCATGAGGGGACCTTTGAGCTTGGTGATTCTTGTTATAAGATTCTACCAAAAATACTTTATGATGGTCAAGAATCTGTCAAAAGGCATCTGATATTAGGCATTACCATGGATAATGACCCTTTAAAAGAGCCTTAGATGATGGGGCAATTTCAAGTTCAACGCTCCAAAAAGAATTTTAGATATCGAAGTGATTTGGGGAATCCGGCAAAACGACCTCTGATGTAGGTCAGTATCAAGTATTAATCCTCCAAAAACCATCTTATTTCAAGATGATTGAGTCGGAATCTGTCGAAGGTGCCTTATCTGTGGCTAACTTCAAAAATCAACCACTAAAAGGGCCAGAAAAAAGACCTTAGATGATGAAATCTGTTCAAATTAGGTTCAAGATCCTGTCAAAAGGACGCTACAAGTTTTTTTCTACCGTTCACCAAACTCGAAGAGTCTTCATGCCTATGCTGCATTTTAGTAGAAAGGTAAATTCATATAGATGTTTTAGGCTACTTTACAGCAATCGACTATCATCTCAGATTCTGCACATGCGCTCTAATTTGGTCCTTTATTTTAGTGAATCTCATATAGATATTACTGACTTTCTAGAAAACAGCGATCATATCACCTTCTGATTGTACACAGGCGTACTAATCTGATTAGAAATAGTTTCAAGATGCTAATCCAAAAGCGCCATTTCAACGGTGACTCATACTTGCTACTTAACCCCAGGGAAATAAAAGGTGTACGGTGTGACTCACCGGCGGTCACGCTTTTTTTCGATAAGCTCCAAGGAATACAAACGGCATACGGTGGGTCACGCATTATTCGATGAGACACAATAAAACACGTGTGACCCGCGTCGTTCTTCCGATGAAAAATGTCTTGGTTTGGTGTTGGAGTAGATCTTAAATACAAAAACAAGGTTCATGATGCAAGGTCAATATGTTGATTTCAACCACGACTCCAGGGAAAATCTGGTGACTTACTTATACTTATTATGTAATCACTAAAACTACTAAGACTAAATTGTCCCTTTCGTTTTATGTGTTTGCGTATTTCTATCTTTCACAATTCCTTGGTTTCTGGTGTTTGTGTTAGCAGACGTATTTTTTCGCGTGTTTGTATGTTTGTGGTTATGTGGTGGCGTACATGTTTGCTTGTTAAATAGTTTATTTAGTATCTTTGATCTAAATGTTTGTATTCTTTTTTATTGCATGCTTTTAGTTTGTTTGGCTTGTTACCTTTCTTGTTTGGGGACGTTTGCATGTTTCAGACTAGTTTCTTTTGATTTGGAGATTGATCGTTTGCATGTTTACTTTGTGTGTATGTTTGTAACGTTTACGCGGTTTACATGTTAAGGTGCTCACTTGATTGCTAGTTTCCTTGTTTATGGGGTAGCATGTTTGTGGGCCTACGTGTTTCGGTGTTTGCGTATGTTTGTTGACTACTGGATTTTCTGCATGTTTTAGTTGACTTGGTATGCATTCTTACTTGTTTCGGATGTTTAGGTGTTCGCAGTGGCTTGCTGGATTGTTTCTTTCCTTTTTTGGGGATGCGTGACTATTGTTTATTTATGAAATTTACAGTGTTTATATTAATACATATTTTATTAATTAAATTAAGGTCTCGATTCTCCTGGTGTTGCGCTTATTCAGGTACATACTTCTAATTATACTGTGAGGTGACCCTACCTGTTTGAAAGGGGTCCTTAATTGGAAATGCGGTCTTTGTTAGACATCGGGGTCTCACGGAGCCTTAGTCGCTATAAATGGAGGTCTAAGCTGTTAGAGAGAGGGCTAGTGTTAGAAATTAGGCACAGAACGCAGTGGTGTTTCGAAATGTGTGGTAACTTTTAATTATACCTTGGAATGTTGCTAATGACTTTTAAATATACTACAAGACAATTTTGTGAACTGTATACTACCTTCTAATTATGCCGCAAGAGGGTCACATAACACGTTCTATCATATTTCAGGATGATAAAACTATATTCTGCCAACAGGATCTTAGATGTAGACAAGATGCTAGTCCAAGATGTTGATTTCAGCCGGAAACCAACTTCTACAGAAAAAACATTCAAGATGTTACTTCAAGATGCAGGTCCAGAATTCGCCATAATGGCCTTACTGTCAATATGCTAAACCATCTTCTGCCAAAAGGACCCTACGTAAAACAAGATTTATGATGGAAATCTAAGATGTAAATTTTAGCCACTAGAATCCTAAACACACGGTTGGCTGAAAGCCAAAAGGACATATGAGAGAAGCAAGATGCCGGAAAACCAAAAGAACAGACGGAAACGATATGATGCAAACAAGATGGTGGAAGAAGCCAAAGAGACGCACATAAACTGGGAGTGGTAAAGTGGTGTATGTGTTCTATTTTCGAAGTTGGGTTCGGTATGAGAAACGGACCAAAGGTCGAGCCAAAGCGAACTGATTATATAGAGTCATTCCTCTTATTAATGTAGACATTTAAAGCATTAAGATCCATGGACGAAATTCGGTTTTATTAATTTTATGCAGTAATTTTGGTTGTAAGCAATAAACCAAAATATGTTCCGTTTCTTTGTACAACCTCCCCGAAGAACAGGATAAGGAATAAAAAAAAATGTATGCAAGACTTACTGAAAAAGTGATGTTCGACATAGTGTTAGTCAAAATTGGAAAAACTGAAAAACACTCTATTCCTTAGTCTTATCATTAAAACAATTAATGCATTAATGCAAACATTAAAATATTTAGAAAACGCACTAAAGTAACTAATTAATCTATGAGCTATATATATATATATATATATATATATATATATATATATATGTGTGTGTGTGTGTGTGTGTGTGTGTGTGTGTGTGTGTGTGTGTGTGTGTGTGTGTGAGTGCGCGCGTGCGTGTGCGCATGTGTGTGTATGTAGGCAATTCCACGCAAAAACCGGTGCACGTCAACAATCTAGAATGTTGGGACTATTTACATAAATTAATGACGTGCAACTGAACTTACATGAAATATGCTATACATGTGTTATGGTATACATATAGGTACATAAGTAAACCAACAACTATGTTCCGTGCGATTTAGCATTAGGAACTTACATGAAAGTATCGTATATATTGTAAAACTTTTTTTTGTTATTTTATTTTCACTGGCAAACGAATAGATTCCATAGATTCTTACCATATAAAACCTACGAATTTAAACAAAACAAACCTTTTGTTTGAGTCGGCTTGTTAATAATTAGGTGGTTCCCTGTGAAATTTTTCCAGCTCTCTTTGGTTCGTTTTCACTCGAGAATACCACGATCACACCATCCACACAATTTTCCTAATAACTAGAGTGACATTTTCCATTAGGGTTTTAACTGTTAGCGATCTGTGAATATAGACTTGAGCCTTTCCCTGTGACAAGCAAGATTACGTGATCGTAGTAGAAAGTTGACTTAACCACCTCGGAAATATCATAACTATTGAACTTGCAATGCAATAAAATCAATTGTTTTTCTTGCTATGTTGCATTTAACGTGATTTTTTTGAACCAACATGTCTACCAGGTTGATGTCACCTAATCTACACCAAAACATTAGTGACCATCTCGCGATACCTCTCACCGTTGACTGTCAGTTCTGCTGTCCTTTTTTTATTTTTAAAAAATAAGGACTAACAATGTTACCAGTCCAATCCGGTACTTTTTCGGGATGCAATGGACGCCATCTGTATTTCGCCATATTATTATTGATATTGCTCCTACCAAAAATTGCGTTTGACGAACAGGACAATTGTACATGACCTGTAACGTACGGAAGTAAAACCATTGTATATATATATATATATATATACAATGGTAAAACTAAACATTGACCTTTAGTAATTATTAATATCTCGAGTATTGTGAATTTTTGCTGATTATATCATTTCTGTAACATTAACCAATCAGCATTGCTTATTCTCAAAATTTGAACCAATCACGAACGTATTTCATGAAAACACGGCTTGTTTACCTTAACGACGGGGTATATTCGGTTTGGTATATTCCATTTGGTGTTTTCGATTTCGTACTATCATTGCTCCCCAATGAAATACATATGTCAAACAAACCGTGTGATGTCAGTCATGACGGTAACTAAGGTAATTTATAATAATTGTACAGTTTATAATTACAATAAATATATCAGTGTCTAAGACTAGATTTTATTGTTTATTAGTAGAAAGAAATGAATACCACTCGACTTTCTCAGTATATTCAAATACTTTCCCTCGTTTTCAAACAAAATTAGTATTGCTTTAAGGAAACACCCCTCGCGTTCCGCTCGAGATGTTTCCAAGCAATACTAATTTTGTTCTCAAATCGGGCAAATATTTTTCGAATATACCAACGAAGTCTTGTGATATTATTACAGAAAACATTCCAACCCTCTGTATATTCAATGAAATATTATTTTTTATTAAAAAAAACAAATCGTTTGTGTACTTGTATTAATACTTGTTTTGAATTAAACGTGGGTAACAAACGTCACAACCATAAAGTCCCAAAAATGTTCATGATGTGTGGGCATCGCCGACTTGTCCCCGTTAGAAAACAGCTCGTCACTTATCAATATGCTTCGTTACGTCGATTGTCGATGCAAAATGTCTCGTCTATTCCGCCATTGACGTATGCGTAAAAATATTTCATTGTAAACATGAAAGCTTTTAATATCTGCATTGTTTCATCTGAAAAAGAAAGCGCCCTATGTACGTCTCTTAGCGTGCAAAATGTGAATTTATATCTGCACAAAAAAACAAACAAAACGGAAGAAAGTATTTTGTTGCTTGCTGTAGATTTAATTAATTTTGTTTGTGTTGCATAGATTTACGAAACCTGGATAGTTGGGTTCCTTCTTTTGCCGACTTTATGCTTCCTACCAGAAAACATTGTCCAATTTTACAAACTTTAATTTTCCATAGGAAAAGTAGAAAAATGTTAACAAATATTTATATATTTTATAAAATAAAACTGCGAAACTGAACAAAATGTCTCAAGATAGATATTTACAACCTTTGAACATAGTTATTCAAACACACAATAAATGAAGCCTACCTTACTTCCTTCTACACCTAACGCGTAGAAGTCAGAGAACTAAACCCGTAAAATAACCTCCATATAACTTTCACCGTTTCAATTATTTACTAATTTTTCTTTCCAATTTTAAAACTATGGATCATAAATTATTGTAATTATTTAGTTATTTATGATGTTCAAATAACTTTGACAACTTGTATAGTTTAACACTTTTAACTTAATACCTACATTTTTCCCATTTTGATATGTACCACTTTTTTGCATTCCTCTCTGCAACTAAATTATGTTTGGTGAATACAAAAATAAAAGGATGCATGAATATTGTGTGAGGTGTAACTAAATCCACAACTAGAATAATAAAAATAAGGGAACCACTGATTTAATTATCTATTTCACCTTTTTATTATTGTATAGGATGGTTATTTGTTTTTAAACAAATAAAATTCCATTCATGTCAGTAAGCACTATAAATATTACCACTATTAAATATTTATGTTTTACAAAAAAAAAGCACGTTATTATACAATCTAAACATATTCATGGAACGTGCTCAGATATAATTAATTACTTATGAAGGTGAGACTACATGAAGGACTGTTATTGCTTTCTGATAGTTTGCAGACATGATTGTTATAACGGTTACTAAACTCGACAATTATTTAAAAGGTTGATCTACTTTACTTAAAACTTCCTGATATTGCATGTTTAAAGTTTTTCAAGCAGTACCTGATCAGGTTTTTTTACACTTAACTAAAAGTTTTAATGTAAATAGTTCGTTATTAAATTTAAAATTAATTATTTACACGTCAATCAACATCGATACTGCTTGTTTGTTCTCCCCAACTTTTTCCAAATTATTTATGTGATTGATTTGACGTATGTACAAACAATCTATAGAAAATTTGAAAATGTAAAATACTAGCGCAATTATTAGATCCAAAATTGTCGATTATTTTCAGAACAGATTAATATTTTCTAAATTTACTTTGTAGAATATCAAATTATAATTTAATAAATTTTACTAAATTCCACATTTTATTTATATTAATATTGCTTGACGGGTTTCGACATATCATTATCAAGAACTTCCATCTGATATTAATTAGTAATAAGCAATAACCAGAACTTTAATTGATTAAATAATTTTAAACCGTCCGGAAAATGACATTCCGGACCACTCGGCAAATCGAAGGCTAACAGTGAACAATGCTGCAAAATAGAACAGTTTTTGTTTTTTAAATTTATTTTGACAAATTTTAATAGCAGTGTTATTTCATTTGCAGTTTTCTTTGTGGGAGTATTTAACAAAAATTATACGGACAACAGACCGTTTAACCAGCATACATATTTTCTAGATTAAAAATAACTTGGATTTCATTAAAAACAAGTTGAAATAAGAGTTATGAATAATTTGATCAGTATATTAAATTGTTTCTTTCAAAATAATATCAAAGCAAACCATAATGTCATCACTCAGAATTTTAAAAATACGCATTTATTTTTTCGGTAACGCGTTATATATATATATATATATATATATATATATATATAGTGCATATATATATATATATGCCTTAAGGGATTGCTCCATAACTCCTATTCCCAAAAAAGGTGATAAGACCGATCCCTCAAATTACAGACCAATTGCCATCACTTCCATTTTGTCTAAAATCATGGAAAAAGCCATCAATCAGCAACTGCTCACGTACCTTGAAACTAACAAACTCCTTAGTGACCACCAATATGGGTTTAGGCAAAGTCGTTCAACAGGCGATCTTCTTTCATATGTGACCCAAGTTTGGAACAATACAGTAGAGCAGTCAGGTGAAACAGTTGTAGTCGCTTTAGATATCTCAAAGGCATTTGACCAAGTTTGGCATAAGTGTTTACTTGCCAAACTCACCTCGTTTGGGTTAAATGATACGCTCATCAACTGGGTTTCTAGTTTCCTTGATAAAAGACGAATACGTGTCGTAGTTGATGGTTTTTTTCAAAGAAGTTAGCATTAACGCGGGCGTACCACAGGGATCCGTTATAGCGCCTACACTTTTTCTGCTGTACATAAACGACCTTATTTCTTCAACAACTAACCCCATCCATTGCTTTGCTGACGATAGCACTCTTCACTGTAGTTCATCTCACTCTACTCATAGTGATAATCCACCTTCTATGTCAAATCAAGAAATTAAAGCTGAAATGGCAAATTCAATCAACAAAGACATTCAACGTATTCTCGAATGGGGAAGCAATAATCTAGTTAAATTTAATGCTAACAAAACTCAGTGTTGCCTTATGTCCGCCAAAAAAGATCGATCATTTCCTGTTGTAAGTATGAATGGCTCAATTCTTAAGTTTTCAGACTCTATTACTCTGTTGGGTATGACTGTATCCTCAAATCTCTCATGGATTGACCATCTTCTGTCAGCTACCAAAACAGCTGCTCGTAAAATAGGATTTTTGTACAGATCTAAGCAGTACTTTACCTCTCGACAACTCCTTCTGCTGTATAAGGCCCAAATTCGGCCTCATCTGGAATATAATTCTCACCTTTGGGTTAGTGCTCCCCAATACGCTCTCGATATCGTTGATCGTATTCAAAAGAGAGCGATTAGGCTTATAAATGACCCGTCCTTAACTTCTCACATACAGTCCCTTGAGCATAGAAGGATGGTTTCAGTTCTTTCTTTGTATTATCGTTATTACAACGGCTATTGTGCTGGTGAATTACATTCTTTGATACCATCTCCGGCTATCTTTGCGAGAAACACTCGGTTCGCTCATTCACATCATCAGTATGCAGTACAAATCTCCACTTGTCGTACCAAACGGGCGCAATCCACATTTTTCTACACGGCTTCTAAACTCTGGAATGATCTCACTAGTTCCTGTTTTCCTGTCACTTATGATATGAGAAAATTTAAGGTAGCTGTTCATAGGCATCTATTGGCAATTCGTTATCCCTCTAACCATCCTCTTAAGTGTTCCTGAGTGCTTTAGCACGATAGGCCTTATTCAGCCTGTTCAGGTCCACAACCATAAAAAAAAAAAGTGGGCCACTGTATATATATATATATATATATATATATATATATATATATATATATATATATATATATATATATATATATATATATATATATATATATATATATATATACTACTAGAAGACAGCCCCCACAAGATCATATCTGGCGTAAGAGCCGTATGCCGGTGTACAGAAAACGGTAAATGTCGTCTTTCTCCAGGGCATCTTCTGATCATTCTGCGACCTTCATTAGTCTATGAACAAAATCGAGATTCATCAGAAAACACCACTCGATTCCATTCTTCATTCCAGTTTAACCTTTCGGTACATCACTCTAATCGTGAATCTCTATGAAGTGGAGTTAGGGGTAAACAAAGAAATCGCTGATAGGACTAAGCCTAAACGACCGAATTCGCCGGTATGTGGTCCGTATAGAGATTTGTTGGTTAATATAACTTCGCCATCTATCACCAATTTCTCTCACGAAAAACGGTCCGGAAGAGCTGCAAGTCAAAAAGCACGATCTTCATAAACAGTAGTGCATCTAGGACACCCAGGGTGTAAACACCGTGGTTCTTTACTGATTTCTGTCTATCTTCGCCAATACCGAACAGTTTGTAGCAAAGTTGTGTCCTTCACGAACAGCAACATCACTAATGTATAATCCGGCTTCTCGTAAGCCGATTATTCTGCCGCGTTCAAATTCGCTTAATTAATGATAATTTGCACGTTGTGGAACAGGAGCCGTTATTTTATACCATTCTACTAATTTTACTGATTAAAGTAACCAGTATGCTTTACAGTGGCAGTTAGGTAAGTAATTTCAAGAACAAACAATCATTTATTCGTTGCTGTTATCAATTGATAACTTGATTATTAATGTAGTTTAGTTTGTAGTATATTGAATTTTTCATCGTTTCTTAGTGAGAAATAAATACAATTTTCCTGAAAGTTTCATCCAAATTTATCATTTTATTGTCTTTTCACAATCTGCTCAACATTTTATAAAAAATTATCTTACAAATATACAAGTTCTTCAGAACTAGGGATTATTAATCGTGGAGTTCCACAAGGATCAGTTTTTGCGCCTATTCTCTTTTGTATATACAACTGTAATTTAGTAATACATTTACACCCCTGTACTCCATATATCTATGCTAATGACACGCAATTGACTTACTCCTATCGCCCTTCAGATCTTCATGTTGCCAACAGCTTAATTAGTAACGTTTTAAATTCTCTGTCTGTTTATTCTTCAAAACATCAGCTTTCCATTAACCCTCATAAATGTAAAGTTTACCTCGAGTAGGATTTGAACCTACGACCTGTACTTTGCTAGAGTACCGCGCTAACCAACTGCGCCATCAAGGTTCAAGCCCCAATCGCCTGCAATATCGCAAGGATTCACACATACCAAAGCAACTTGACTAATGTTAAATTATTACAAGTTTTTGTTATGAACGAATAAGAATTCACATCAGTTCTACATACATACAGACAAAATTTACATCGATTGGGGCTTGAACCTTGATGGCGCAGTTGGTTAGCGCGGTACTCTAGCAAAGTACAGGTCGTAGGTTCAAATCCTACTCGAGGTAAACTTTTTATTTATGTATTTAATAAAATTAAGAATAATTTTTAAGTATATATATTTAGTCCTTTTTATAGAATTCAGTTTTTTTGTTGTTAAATTATAATTGGTTCCTTTCTTTGCACTTTGGAAAGTTATATATAGGAGAATCTATTGCACTGGTGACAGGTCTTCAAGGAATGTTAGGTTTATGAATGTTTCGTAAACCATAATGCTGTACTGGAAGTGCTTCAGAATTAGCTAATTTATTTTTTGCATCTTCAGGAATAGAATAGCTGTTGAAGTGGCCTATTTCGTGCCTATTAAAATACCACCTTGTTCTGGGCTCGATTCCTGGCAGGATGACATTAACATACTCCAACTTAAATGTTTATAAATTTATAGAGCTAAGAAATCCTGCAGTTAGTGCTCTTAAACCCGGAATTGGGATGTTTAATTTAAATTAAAACAAACAATAAGATTAAAAATTATTATTAATAATAATTTTTAATTACATATTTACCTTTGAACTTATTCGTTCATAACAAAAACTTATAATAAACAATAAGATGTTTAGTTCACATAATAAACTTTTTCATTGAATCTTTTGGTACATTATGTTATGTTTGTGATTCTAACCTTAGTATTATAGTGACTCATATTCAAAATAACAAGTAATCTTTACCTATCTGTTGGTAATAATCATTACTTTTAAGTTGTGACATATCCCATAGTTGACAGCTGCTACAGCTGTTGAAACAGTTAAACATAATTAAAAGTACTCAACTTAATCAAAACAAAATTCTATCTCCTCTTAAGTAGGATAGATTGTTGCGGGTTCACTCTAATACCGCTAAAAAGCCTGAATGTTACGGAAAGTTTGGAAAATTGAGGAGGTGGAGAAAATCATTACATCGTTTGAAAATGAGCAATATTTTTGAAAAAATGCAGAATTGAAATTATGTCATCTAAATTAAAAATATTTTTTGAGGAATCGGTTATGGTAATGTCAGGGTGGTGATTAACTGATATACAACACGTCGGACTGAAATGCAATTAATATCGATCTATTTATTTAATTAGGTGATCAAATCTTTAAAACTGATTTGTGATGAAGTAACGCTAATGAAAATATTTGTAGGTATTAGGTTACATACGCATTAGTACCGTATATGCAAGGTGCATAAATCTGTAGGGTTGTGAATTTTAAGAAAAACTTTGCTCTTATGAGTTTTTGATTTCAATTAAATAATTAAACATGATACAGTATGAACGCAAACTGATTACATTCCCCTTGTATTTACAATCCCTAGCGTGGATCTCTGTAAGTATTGCTTAAAACATTTTAAGCATTGAAAAGTAACAGATAACCGAAATAATTAATATTGACTTCAATATAAATTAAAATTCACAATACTTTTAATGCGTTACTCGTATCAACTAAAGTATATTAAAACAAACATTAAATGATAACCCGTTTATTACAGAAATATGCGCGTACGCACACAACACACATACACACACAACTATTTTTTGATAACAAACTATCATACGAAAAACGTATCTTTAAAACCTGTTTTGTTATATGTTATACCTCTTTTAAAATTTGCTTTGGACAAGGTCCAATCAATAAAATTAATAACTCATTCAAAGTAAAGTTCAATTCTAAATAAAGTAATTATCAATCAAACAAACCACATTAAAATCCGTTAAAAGATTTAGTTTTATTATATCTAGCCTAACAACTCATTCAAAGTAAAGTTCAATTCTAAATAAAGTAATTATCAATCAAACAAACCACATTAAAATCCGTTAAGAGATTTAGTTTTATTATATCTAGCCTGGATCGCATGTATAGTTTGTTAGAATAGTGCAGTCTTTTGTTTAGTCCTATGGAACATAAAACTGCTACTTCCATTAATTGATACATTATGTATCAAAATTAATATATTTATGGAACGTCGTATTTCAAATGTCGAGAACAAGTCTTTTATTTCTATAAAGGAACTGGACGGTTCTATATTTTTTTAGAATTAAAATAATAGTTTTATATTGTAAATTTTTAACGTTTTAGTTTAAAAAAGCTATCTTGATAATGGATACAGACACCAAAAAACGTTTCACTAATTCTAGCCAAAATAACTAGCGGTTTTTTTTGTAATAGTAAGCTTTTCTAGTTATATATTTTAAGTCGACGTTTGTCATTGAATATATAAAAAATTACATTTTTTTTTAATATTAGGTGAATTACAAAAAATGCTTATAACTCGTGCGCTGTCACATTTTTGGCCCTGTGCCTTTTTCAGCCCCCGGCTAGCATCGTACTAAAAATGTGAAAAACATGGAAAGCATTAATTACAGAATTACTATGTTTAAGCCGTGCATAGTAATGCGAACTGTACTGATTTAGAATAAAAAAATATTCTAACTTATAAACACAATTTAATGAAAAACAGGACAATATTTGCCACATAATATGCAATATTTACACAGTGCAGTAGTATGATGCGTATTATGCATCAAGTAAACTTTTCTAGAATTTTGAATGAATACATTCAAAATGCATTCTACAATTTGGCTTTGATTTACTTAAAACAAACTACCAATTTTTAGCTGCACTAACTATATTAACTAGCATTTATGCAATTTCGAGGTAAAGTTAAACAAAAATGTCAGAATTCCAACAACCATCTCAATTTCACAAGCAAGTTTGTTATACAAGCATTTGCTTCAAATTAAATATCAGAAATTAGACGAATCTTAACGCAATAAAGTAGCGTTACATTATTAATATAACATTAACATAATTAATTCCTGGCTGGATTAGATAACATTGCTCATGTTGCCATAGTACACTCGACCGTCCCAATTATTCCAGGTACAGAAGATTAATATTGTGTTAAAATTGAAGTTAACAAAGAATCTATTAATACTCATCTTTGTGATTTATTTTATACACTAACATTTTTTGGCGATACTTTATTTAATTTATTTGTTTTAACTAAATTTACACCTAGCGGCAGAGTATCATGGTATGATAAACGCAAAAACTGGCCGGCTGTTTGAACTTGCCTAGCTCCCTCAGCCACAACAAATACATTTGGGATGTATACATGGTGGAATTGAAGAAGATTTAGGCAGTATAGGATCAGAACAAAGGGGTTGGGGTTTTGAGGGAAAAATTACTGCCCAGTATTTGCGTAAATATAGCCGCAATTGATGGGCATATAAGTAGTGATCTTATGCCACGATGTAAACGGATCGAACCAATCAACTCCCGATGGCAACTTAGTGAATATTACCACTTATTATGGTTCCTAACCAAACATGTAAGATTTTAATTTCTTTAATTACGATCTGGTAAAATAAAATGCTAAATAAATTAATGTAATATTTAGAATCAATAAATTCATTATTTGTTAAATAATAATACATAATATAGAATGTAAAATAAAACTCATTTTATTAAAAAAAAACTGCATATACTCATGATGCAATGACCGAACTGGCATATCTGTTTTTGTTTTAAATGTATAATTTGCATAAGTAGGTATGTTTCATTTGGTGCTTTAGCAAGTGCCCTTTCACTTTCGCATATTTCGGTTAAAATTATTATTTAAAACAAATAAATACTTATTCCATTTCAAAACTATCAAAACCTATTATAATTTTGATTTAAATTAAGAGAATTAACATAATTTTCTTTTACATAAATAAATAAAGTATTAAAGTACTGAGTAGTGAGTACATTCTATTCTAAACGAATAAGTACAGGTATGTGTATACAAACGCCATGGCGCACACAACAACCAAGTTCTAGAAGATCCACTACGGAGCCCACGGTCAAGGGCAAAAGTGTACATCAACGTACTTTTTCTTGCCTTCTCTTTAAGATCACC
This sequence comes from Vesta saturnalis, assembly GCA_036346205.1. Lineage (NCBI taxonomy): Eukaryota > Metazoa > Arthropoda > Insecta > Coleoptera > Lampyridae > Vesta > Vesta saturnalis. Next base: position 1,114,235 of record JARFJB010001989.1, read on the forward strand.
TACCTTTCTAGATTAAATTTTACAACACTACGTTGACCTTCTATTCAATTTATTCGATATGCCTATATATATATATATATATATATATATATATATATATATATATAAGTAAAAGTCAAATTTGTTAATCTATTTTTAAAAACAATATTCATGTGCAAATCATTTAATTATAGTAAGTCGTTTTTTATGATTAAATCACTTGTGCAATGCAATACCTTATATTATTGATTTTTCTAATTAACACAATATTTGGTTGGCAAGAAAATGTTAACAAAATGAATATTTACCAAGATTCATTGTATTTTTAGCTACTAATTAATTATTTACTCCACATAACAGTATGTGGTGTAAAACCATAACCAAGGAATTGAGAACAGGTAGATTAATCTTTTTTAATTAGATAGTGATGATCATTAAATTTTAATTCGCTTGAAATTTTCTGTTACAAATTGAAACTTTGATATTATGACGAATGAGTTAGGTAACGTATTTTTATTAATGCCATTGAGTTACCAAATTTGTTAATCCGAATTTTAGTTGCCCTTGAACTATACTTAACAATATAATTATATTAATAATTACTAATTAATATTTGGTTTGTATAAAATCATGTTATAATATTTCAAAGCCATTGGTGATGTGTTATATCGAAACCCGAGGAATAACATTAAAATAAATTTCGGCATTAAGTAAAATGTTGTTTAATTTTTGTATGTAACTTTACAGTACATATTCCTTAATTAACAATTCATCTTTCAATTGTTTGGGTATTACGATATCGATTGTTGACAAAGAAAGAACACAAACAAAGATAAATCCAAATTAATGTTTGGTTTATTTAGCACGCAAACTATAATGAAATGTATTTTTCTAAAAGCTTATTCTAATTATTTACAAATTTAATGTGTTACCTTATTATAAGCGTTTGTTATGAATGTATAAGTTCAACAGTGTAATTAAAAATAATTAATAATCTTATTAAATACATAAATAAAAAGTTTACCTGAGTAGAATTTGAACCTACGACATTTATTTTGCTAGAGTAACGCTCTAACTAACTGAGCTATCAAGATACAAGCCCCAATCGATGTAAAGTTTATCTTTATGTGTGTAGAACTGATGTAAATTCTAAATATAATGAGATTACAGTTAAATTACTTATATTAATGGAATGTGAGCCTGCAATATTGTTCATAACAAAAACTTATAATAATTTAATATTAGTCAAGTTACTTTGGTATGTGTGAATCCTTGCGATATTGCAGGCTCCCATTCCATTCATATAAGTAATTTAACTGTAATTTCATTATATTTAGAATTTACATCAGGTTTGCATACATAAACACAAAATTTACATCGATGGGGGCTTGTATCTCGATAGCTCAGTTGGTCAGAGCGTTAGTCCAGCAAAGTAAATGTCGTAGGTGCAAATCCTACTCGAGGTAAACTTTTTATTTATTTATTATATAAATTTATTAATAATTTTTAATAACTTGAATGACATAGTTACTGTGCATCTTTGTAAATAAATTTATGTTAACGTATAGCTGATTTTTTGATCCCTGAATGATACCATGCAGGAATCAAAACAGTCTTCGCCCCTTTTACATTTTTTGCACGATATGACACAAGCAAAACCGATACAATTAGAATTAAATTACAATTAGTTACAATTGATATGCTTGCTTTTTTTTAAATTGACGTCTGTACATTATGTGTAGTAATTGAGACATACTATCTTACGTTTGCTATCAATCGAATTTAAAGCAAATTTGCTCTCTATTTTAAGGACGTACAATATATATTGTATTGTATTGTATTGATATACTGGTCTGGAATTAAACTCATGCGATACATTTTTAAAACTGCTAAACATAAACTTAATAGAAGAAACCCAACGCCACCGAACACCTGGGGGCCTAAGTACTTTAAGATCTAATATTCAAATAACCTAACTGTTCTTGTTCTTGTTCTCGTTCTCGTTCTCGTTCTCGTTCTCGTTCTCGTTCTCGTTCTTGTTCTTGTTCTTGTTCTTGTTCTTGCTCTTGTTCTGGTTCTGGCTCTTATTCTTGTTCTTGTTCTTGTTCTTGTTCTTGTTCTTCTTCTTGTTCTTGTTCTTGTTCTTGTTCTTGTTCTTGTTCTTGTTCTTGTTCTTGTTCGTGTTCTTGTTCTTGTTCTTGTTCTTGTTCTTGTTCTTGTTCCTGTTCGTGTTCGTGTTCCCAACGCCACCGAATACCTGGGGGCTAAGTGGTTTAAGATCTAATATTCAAATAACCTAACTGTTCTTGTTCTTGTTCTCGTTCTCGTTTTCGTTCTCGTTCACGTTCACGTTCTTGTTCTTGTTCTTGTTCTGTTGTTGTTCTTGTTCTTCTGGTTCTGGCTCTTGTTCTTGTTCTTGTTCCTGTTCTTGTTCTTGTTCTTGTTCTTGTTCTTGTTCTTGTTCTTGTTCTTGTTCTTGTTCTTGTTCTTGTTCTTGTTCTTCTGGTTCTGGCTCTTGTTCTTGTTCTTGTTCTTGTTCTTGTTCTTGTTCTTGTTCTTGTTCTTCTTCTTCTTCATGTTCTTGTTCTTGTTCTTGTTCGTGTTCGTGTTCCCAACGCCACCAAACACCTGGAGGCCTAAGTGCTTTAAGATCTAATATTCAAATAACCTAACTGTTCTTATTCTCGTTCTCGTTCTCGTTCGTGCTCTTGTTCTTGTTCTTGTTCTTGTTCTTGTTCTTGTTCTTGTTCTTGTTCTTGTTCTTGTTCTTTTTAAGAAACGTATCGTAATACATAATAACCAACATAAAGATATACACTAATTTTTAAAATCTAATTTGTTATATTCTTCAAGAGATATTACATTTTACTACAATCTTCGTTTAAAATATCACTGTTAACTATAAATAATTGATTTAAATTGAATGGAAAAAAATGTGAAGGCCCATTCTCACGATTCGATTAGGTTGATCAACTTTAGTGGATCAAAAATCCTATAAGCCGGGATGGATTTGTCACTTTCATATCGTATAAAGTTAGCCTTAACTTTGCTTCTGAATAAAATGTGTGTAAACTTCCATGGCAGACTTTCTCAAACCTGATTATTGTTTGTTGCTATGATAACGAATGAACAGTTTTCAAAATGGACATACCTACAGCAAACATTGACTTCATTTGCATTTAATGTATTGAAAACTCCAAATAGTAATTGCCATTATTAAATAAAAAAATGTATTCTTGAATTTTTCATAGTTACCTAGCTATTATTACCTCACAATACGAAAGTATTGGGAGGTATTGTAATCGGTCGGCGAACTTTCGAGTGCAGCACTTTAGTTTTTGTGAATTATCGCAAAATAGAAAATAGATAGAAAGTAGAACCCAGTGTATTATTAAAGAGGATTAAATTTCGTTTAAAATGAGCTACCATACTTAAAAATCGCTTTACCGTAAGTTGGAAAAAAAGAGGTACAAACATGAAAGTTTCAAAATGTATGTCTGTCTGTCTGACTGTATATTTTCCAGCGCGATAGTGTCCACAACGATAATCCGATCGCCATGAAATTTTGTACCCAGGTTCGGATCCATGAGTAGACGGACTGATGAACTTTTGAGCGAAATCTGTCCAGTCAAAATGGAATTCCAGATTTCGACTATTATAGAGTGTATAAATACGAACGGCTATTAGTAGCAAATCTATACGTAGGCAACTAAGTGAACCATTCTAGAATTGAATGTCTACCAAGTTTTTCATTTGTTCGTGAACTCCTCCGGTAGCGCAGTGGCAGCGCGTTTGGTTGATGTCCCGGCGTCTCGGGTTCAAGATGCATAATTTACGAGGTTTTTTTATCTTATCTTATTAGACGTGTTAAGGCATTTCTGGCAATTTGAAACGATTTTTGAAAAAAAAAATTGTTGGCCCTTTGCTAAAAACTGTTCAACAAACATTTTTTTTACGCGTTTTGAGACATTTCTGACCATTTGAGATGATTTTTGGAAAAAAAATTTTTTTGCCACTTAGTCAAAATTTTGTGCCCTTTGGTCAAAAATTTTCGCAAATTTTTTTCAATTTTTACACGTTATGATAAATTTTAAAATGTCAGAATTCTAATTACTTTTTTTTATTATTAAGTAGAATTTATGTCATTTAGGAATTATACAAACAACTGTTGTTTTCCCAACAACGAAACTTAACTATGGAATAAATGTAAAAATGATAACCGCATCAATAGAAACATATGGGTAACAAGTGGATTTATATGTTTATAAAAATTGTACTTTTATGCACGTATTTACACGTTTTCAATTTAAGAATTAAATAAATGTATACTGGGTGATTATGATTATTTACTTTCTCTGATCAACTTTTTCGATCGTGATCATTTTTGTTTAGTACGTTAAGCTTTTCGGTATTATTTAAATAATAACTTAAATTTAAGATAATGTTTCTTGGTCGTCGTATTTAATTGTTTCTGTCGAACTATTACAATTTTTTTAATAAAACAATTTAACAATTTAATGATAAGAAAAAACTGTACAAAATTTCTAGTAGCAAAAAAAAACACAGTTCACTAGTTATAAAACACATCAAATCCTTTCAATTTTACTTGTGCTTATTTAAATTATCAATTACATTGTATTGTGGGGTCATGTGTTGCACACACAGATTTTTTTTAGTTATTCATTAAATTATCTCATCGATTCACTCTCCAGGTTTTTTTCTCCAAGATAAAATTTCATTTTTTAAACTCTAATATAAAATGTGCCATTTAATGATGACGTTTTTGTCAGATTGACAGCGATAAAAAAGGTCTATCCTTTTTATCACCGATAAAAATGCATGTTCCTCAGACTACATCGGTAGCCGATCGTCGGTACGTCACTTTAATGTTTGTTTTGTTGCTTACAATTATAAAGTTTTGTTGATATTGAAACATACAAAATGAGTCGTTTTGGTGAAGTTTCGACAGAACAAATAACAGAAAATATATACCACAATCCACAAAAAACACGAAAGCGTCAATATGGAGACAATTTATGGAGTTTTGTAAAGTCCGAAATTACCAACTGTCAGACATAACTCAGTTACAAGAAGTAACAGGTATAAAAGATTGGGCCTATAATGTGAAAAAAAGAAATGGAGAAGATTATAAAGAATATGCAGTTAAATCAGTTTGGAATTCGACTGCAAAGATGATTCAAGAAAAATATTTCATTGAATACAATATTAAATTTTATCCTTTTGCTAACATAATATTTACAGAAGCTCGTGGTGCGAGAAATAGTGATCGGAAAGACTTACAAGCTATTTCAGAAAAAAGTAAGGTATGTTCTGTATCATTGGACAAGAAAGATATACTAAAAATGACAAAATTGTGGAATATAGGAGAACCAGAGGGCTTCTTATGAATCAGCTTGGAGGGTAGGAGAAGTTGGAAACTGTAAAATATACCATTTTAAAGAAGAAAAAAATCTAGATGAGACTCCAACAGGGATATTTGAATACAATTCACTATTTTCAAAGACGGCACAAGGTGGGTCGAAAAAATTGGCGGACAGCAAAGGGATAACAAAAAATAAAACGGATGAAGATATTTGTCCCGTTAGGTTGCTAAAATTGCTCTTACAAAAAAGAAGTGGAAACACAACATGTGAACGACTTTTTTTGACTCCAAATCCCTTTTGGAAAAACACCAATTCTAAAGGTTGGTACAAAAATGTTCCACTAGGACTCAACATCACAAATAATAAAATTACCAATCATTCAAACCGTGTTAGTACAGTTTCTCAATTAACCAAAGCAGTAGTAAGTGACAAACAACTTATAAAGATAACGGAACACTCATTATCATCTTCTATTAAACCCTACCTCCAAATTGACCCTGAACATTACGACAATCTTGTTAGTTTCTTACGATCCTCGAATCAGAAAGATCAAAATGAATATTCCACATGTATGAATACCAAAGAAAACCAAACAGTTTATAACAGTTGTGTTCATTTCAATAATTTAATTTTATCAATAAAGATAATAATTTAATATTAGTCAAGTTGCTTTGGTATGTGTGAATCCTTACGATATTGCAGGCTCACATACCATTAATATAAGTAATTTGATTGTAATCTCATTATATTTAGAATTTACATCAGTTCTACATACATAAAGACAAAATTTACATCGATAGGGGCTTGAACCTTAATGGCGCAGCTTGGTTAGCGCGGTATTCTAGCAAAGTACAGGTCGTAGGTTCAAATCCTACTCGAGGTAAACTTTATGTATTTAATAAAATTAATAATAATTTTTAAAGATAATTATTGTTGTTGTTCATTCATATATTTTGCCAAAAAACACTCGAGCTTTTCTTTTAGGGATAAATTTCGTTTAAACTCAAAATTTTTCCATCAGTATTTTTGGTCGAAAACCTGACATTTGGCAAAATCGTTCGACCTTCGGTCTCGCGATGTTGCTGTCAGTTTTTCTCGTAAAATTGCTGATTGGAAAGATTATTTCGTTACAAAGAGAAATTTATTCGATAAAATAGAAGCTCTTGTGTTTTTACTGTTGATAAAATAAATATAACCCCTGAAGCTGAGATTTGACAGCTGTCAAACTGTATTTTTCACAATCTGACAACATCGGGTCCTCTGACAGTATTAGTATTAGTAACGTAACTGCTCTGACTTGTGAAAATTACTATACTTTCTTCAATTTTAGCTTGAAATGTATGAACCAAAATTTTGACCAATTTTAGTTGGTCCACTAAAATTGATCAACTAAAATCGAATCGTGAGAATGCGGCTTAACAAGCAGGTTGAATGCCATATTTTCAGATACCTGATCGAAAACGAATTCAAATGAGCACTTTTAACCGTTTTAAGTCACCGTTAAAAGTAAGATCGCAAAAGTAAAAAGTTCAAAGATTTTTTTCTTTTCTCTTTTGAGGATTTACTTTTACAATAAGATTATAACTGAGAGATAATGAGTACACTGGATTTACCTTTACGATCACCTCTTTTAGGTAATTCGTAATTTATTTCTTGGTTTAGTTTCATCGATGGAACCTTAGGTAGATGTAAAATACCCTTAATATTTTCTCTCATTCACTTTTGCTACACTCTCTTCTGGGTGTAGGTAATTTTGTTTTGTATGATTACGTTTCGACTTGTCTCCGATACTGTATAGGTCTGAGGATGACTGGGGATTGAAACTTTCAAATTCTCTGTCTAGAAAATAATTTCGAAAGCATTTCTAAAACTCTTAACAGTGGTAATAGGCTTACTGCATTTTGATAAAATGCCAGATGTGTTTTTAAACAATTTAACAAAAACGTGCTTTATTAGCATCATGTTACTTCTAATGTCACATGGATTTCCAACTACCAAGGATTATATTATCCCGTAATAAATCTGGTATGTAAAAAACTTTACTTTTTACTTGCTGGATGGTACCGTAAAATACTCCCATATCATGCAAGAAGTACGACTAACTTAATCACTTTTATGGTATAGTATAATATGGGCATATCCTTAATATTTATTCTGCAGGAAATATTTAATACAGGTTGTGTTAAGTTTAATTCAAGTATAGTCTTATAGTATATTATTTTGATACAAACGTAAAAAATTGTACAACACCGTGCTTTGGTATATTTTAGGAACTGTATTCTTTAAAATCGGTGTTTTTGCCTAAAAAGATAAACAGAATCGTAATATATTATCTTACGAAAAATGTATACAATTTGCATTTATTTAAGGCATGTCAATTTCACACAGTAACGTTATAAAAATACGCACGATATTGTTTAAAACGTTTAAATAAATGAAATGGCTTACGTGTTTTACGATGACATAACGTTTGTAGGAAATTTAACGTATATTAATTTGCTTACAAATGTATTTATTTTAATTTAATTTATTTTAATATTCAACCAACCGTCTGATTTACAAACTGATTATATTTACATAAATTCAAATAACTGGGATGTGCAAAAGTAGGATAATGTTGTTTACTGAAAGCGAGTAATTGAAAGCTAATTATAAATAATACAATTTATTTATCATTTCCTACAAATATAGATAATTAAAAAATGACACTTTCGTTCATAATAAAATATAATTAATCGTTATGTAATGTAGTATCTACTCGTTAGGATATCCGATCAATCCTACCATACAATTTACGTATTCCGTAGAATACAGGAAGATCCAGACGGATGCTACAAAGGAAGTTGAATATAACAGAATTGTAAAAAAGTTGACCTGTATGTTTTTTATGCTTACAGAGCGTACTTTCTATATTGTTTTACGACTTTAGACTATGTTTACTTAAACACGTGTTAATGGTAATCGAACAATTTGCCAATTTGCTTGAGTGCATTTATTAATGTACATACAAGACTGATGCAATATGATAGTCTTAATTTCTTGTTGTGTTGTTTATGTATGTAATGATGATAATGATGAAAAGCAACACGTAATGCGTATGTACAGGGTGGCCAACTAATAATGCGAGGTACTGTATCTGGGAAACTATCCATCGTAGAGGCTTGCGCAAAAAAAGTTATTACTAAAACGGCCAATACAAAAACCTGGAAAATATTTTCAAGTTTCTAAAATGGCCGCTAGGGGGCGTAACTGCAATCTTGAATCTAAGAAAGTGATGTTTCTGTGAATTCTGCTATGTTAACCTAATAAAAAAAATAACTGATCTTTGAAGTCGAAGATAATCTAAACTTTTTTTGTTTGGCACTTTTTGACCTATCTATAAAAATAAAGTGGCGGGGGGATATTCAAAGGTTTCCTTAAATCACCCCCCGTATCTTCGAAATGGCTAATCCGATTTTAACAAACTTGGGCGCGTTGAAAAGAGCTTTTCTTGGGCTACAAATGTTAAAATAACTGAAACCGAAAAAAAAACAAAAAAATTGCAGCATCAAAAAAATTGACCTATGTGCTTATTAGATGTTCTTTTAAAACTATATCAGTATTCTTAACAGTGGTATTTATAAGAAATTGATGGTTACGGAAATTAAGATTCCAGAAAGGAGTAACAACACGAGACGCATTGCAAGAAGTGAGGATAAGAACAGAGTTGCAGATGTAGTGTATCCGAAAATGGAAAGCATATTACTGAATAGAAAAATCGCGATTAACGCTTCTTTGTGGGATATTATTGTTAAAAATCTGGAAAATAAGCTCAGATAGAAATTATAAAAATGAAAGCTTTCGCGATTTCTGTTCATAATTATAAATAGTTAACTAGAAGAGCAGTCTGAAACTCGCCTGTGGAGAAATAGTTTCAGTTAAAATACAATCCCTGTTAGTGTTTCAGAAGTATGTTCAGATTTTCGAACGCTTGGTGGAAAAAGGGTTACACTTATGCTTGCATGAGTTTCAGTTAAAAGGCAATCCCTGTTACTGATTACGTATTCGTCTTGTGTGCGTACGTTAGCTAGTTTGCGCGTTTGAAGATGTTAGGCTAGTTTATTTGATTTTTGACTTTGCTCGCTTGGACATGAAGTAACTTGTTTCATTGTTGAGACGAGCGTGTTTGTATGTAGGTTTACGTGTTTGGGCGTTTGATAGTTAGTTGGTTGTATACGTGTTTTTGTTTAAGTGTGTCCTTGTCTGCTAGTTTCCTTGTTTGCGTGTACGTGGTAGTTTCGGTATGTGTTCGATGGCTACTAATTTGCATGTTTAGTGCAACTTGATGTATCGGAGTTTCTTTGTTTTGGAATTTGCGTGTTTGTATGTTTGCACGTTGAATAACTTGTTTGTTTTATGTGTTTGTACGTTTACGGGCTTACTTGCTTGTGTTTGGACATGTACTTATTTCCTAGTTTCATTGTTTGCATGTTTACTTGTTTTCTATTCGAGTTTTACATGTTTTAATCTGCTTTGGCATGTTTTGTGCTTTTGTTGAAATAGTAATGGGGATTAAAAGTGGGGGAATCAATCATAATCCGGTTGTGGCGGGGCCAGGAGTTAGTGTACAAGTGAGGGAACTAATCAGGAACAAGTTGGAATGGAAAATCCAAGATGGGGGTTTTGGGTTGTCTAATCGCAGGAGCCGAAATCAGTAGTCCAAACAGCACTAATTGAAAGTAGGATTGAAAAGAAAAAGTCTGTGCTTAGGAGAGGACATGAGCTATCGGTGGTTACACAAAATGTAGAGTTTCCTGTTTTTTTTTTGTCAATTCTTCCTAATCCAACAGAATAGACCATAATGCTTATGTGCAAAAGTAATAATTTCTGTTAGTTATTTTGTGGTTCGTGGTTGTTTGATAAAAAGCTTACTGTTTTAGCATTACAATTTTAACCCTCCAGTTCGAATACATGCTGAAAGAGCTACCTTGGTAGAGGAATGGTTAAAGTGGTTGCCTTTCACCCGAGCGGCGCGGGTTCAAATCTGACCGAGGTAGCGGTTTTTTTAAACGGAGAAAACTAAAGAACTCCGTCTTCTCGGATACGAAGCAAAACTGTAGTTCGAATACGATGATTGACACGTTAAAGGTAAGGCAAAATTCTAGTGACGGGTAGGTGCTAATAACTATTTGTAGTTGATGCGCATAGAGATGCCTGACATTTCCGTTTGTGTCTAGATCTCGGTCCACAAATACAAAAAAAAACACGCTGAATAGAATTATTGCTATTCCTGTTTATAATGTTAATTTAAATTATTATATAAACAATAAATTTAACTAAAAAATAAAAATTAAAGCTGACATTTCAGTATAAAATATGAAATCAATATGTATAATTTTTTGCATAATTATTAAGTATATTTATGATTTACAATTCAATTTATAACTAAAACTAGGTGACGCTTGGAAATCCGCTGTTTCTAGAGCTTGACCTACGATACAAGACAAATCGTATCCCATTAATTATAATTAGAATATAATTTTTTTTAAATAAGTAATAAAATAAAATAATAAAATGGTTAAAATATACATCTGCCTTCTTTAGTTATTCTTGTAGAAAATTTGAATATTAGTCCAGTGAATAAGTTAAGTTACCGAACTCGAATGACATAACATAATTATGTGGAAACAATGTCATCAATTTATGATAATTATATTAAACACGTATATTATAAAAGAGAATAGGACTAAACTATCAATTATATTTTATTTGCTTATATAAAACATTAGTACACAGTATGCATACTAGTTGCACTATAAAATTTAATTGGAATTACCTTAAAGACTGAGTGATGGCTTCAGATTGAGTGTAACTAGCCTAAAATGCTAATAATCAAGCAAATACCTAAAAATTGAACCGAGCTAGTTGGATCTGTGGTAACACAATCTGCTTAACATTCGGGGATTAATGGGTTCGATTCCTGTTACCACCCACCTTGTATAAGTTTTTTTCAGGGGGTTTTCCTCATATTATATATGTAGAGGCATGGTCACTGCGTATACGCACATCATGTGCGGCTATTTAGGCGAATGCTGGGGTAGTATCTTCTCCCTCAGAACCCTAACCCCATTCCTTCCAATCTTATCCTGACCGCACCCATCCTTATTCCTACCACACGTATATACGTAATGTATATATGTATGCGAAGACCGTGAAAACTCGAGTAATCCACCCGCCCTGCCCTCTGGAAGTTTCCGAAAAACGAACTAAAAATAAAGGATTTTGTTTTTTCAGTCGAATGTTAAGACTAAATTAATTATAGTTTAATCTTGGAAGAACTTCAAAGCGCGATTCTGAGAGTATCAAAAAATCTCCATATGAGGAGAACGGGAAATTAACATCTCGAGAAATTTTACTTAACATCTCTCACTCGATTTTAAACTACCCCCTTATCGTCTTGCATAATAAATAACTATTAAATGTGCTTCTTAATATTGCAATGTGTCAATCTTATACTTCGAAAAATCCATCTTTAGTTTATGCCCAAAATAATTTTGGACTAAAGCCTTAAACCTCACATATTTTTCCACCATGGTTTCGACCTACTAAAATAAATAAATTCGGGTCATCGATCATCAGAGGATTCCTAATTTAACCTTATGAAATTATGAAAACTAACAACGCAACTGGATTAATTTATTTTAGTGAGTCGAAACATACATTTATGTTGCCATATAATATAAATTATTGTAATAATTTTGAAAATTGTATCTATGATTTGGTTAGAGGTGCATCAAAATTCAAGTAATTATTGACATTTATTAATATTGTTTGTTTTTAAAAGTGTTAAAGTATTAAGTTTATTTTAATTTAGATGTACCATTTTTGAAGTTGTAAATTTTTGTGAAAGCTTCCTTTAAGCTTAATTAAGATCTACTTACATAAATACAGATATAATATAATAAAGAATAAATTGGTTTTAAACGTGTTTATTTTTAATATTTGCCAATCTTAAAATATATTAATTTCAATTCTGTTTGATATTATAAATACAATAAAGTTTAAGAGTTTCCATCCAGTTCCAGCAATTTTGCTTTACTTTATGAAAATGTAAACTTTCACCATTACTATACATGATAAAATACTTATCTTTTTTGTGTTTTTTAATGGTGTATTTTTATTTTATACAATCTAAACGTTTCGATAACACTTACAGTTATCTTCGTCAGTAGTAATATCTATTAAAATTGTTAAAGATGTTGAAACAATTTTGTGAAAGTCGAAAAATTAAAACATAAACATCAACCTGGTATTGATATAACAGTTTGAGAAACGTATAAAGCCAACCATAGTATTAAATTATAGTAAATAATAACTAAATCATTAAAAATGAAATATTGTTAAACTCTCTTAAAGAACACCCTCTAACGGTCGAAGGCTAAAAATGAAAAATGTCAGCCAAAATACACATTTAACAAAATTTAATCAAGTTATGATTTAAGTGTAAGTATTTTATTACTTTCTTTAGTCATAGTCAAATGTGATCAATTTGGTTAGAAATAACTAATAAAATTATAATTAAATAATTATCAGAAATTTTTACTAAAATTTAATTCTATAGTTGGCTTTATACGTTTCTCAAACTGCAATATTAATAGCAGGCTGATGTTTATGTTTTAATTTTTCAACTTTGACAAAATTCTTTACATCTGTAACAATTTTAATAGATTTTACTACTGACGAAGATAACTGTAAGTGTTATCGAAACGTTTAGATTGTATAATTTAAAATACACCTTTAAAAAACCCAAAAAAGATAAGTATTTTATTATATATGATGTTAATTTAATTGTAATATATTATGACGTTGCAGAGTATCTCGATAATGGAAATAAAGGTTTCCGAAAGCTAGAAGAATATCAAAGAGTGTTCACATTAATTAAACCCTAAATGAAATTGATTGCAACCTCAGTTTTCTGAAGAACATTATTATATATATATATATATATATATATATATATATATATATATATATATATATATATATATATATATATATATATATATATATATATATGGTAGGATTAAGGGTGGGTGCAGTCAGGATACGAAAACTTACGTTCATCCAAAGTTTGACTATTTTTAAATTTAAAAGGATCCTAAATATTTAAATGCTTAAATAGGCGCGAAAGGTGCCTTAAACTTTTGATTGCTAAATTACGATGAGAATTGCATTTGAGCTGTTGATCTATTTGTATCTTATACCTTTGTTGATTCAATACTGTACACTTTGTGAATCATGTTCTTGTTTTTTTTTTTGGCATAAAAGGAAGAAGTCATATGCTTAGTAGTGAAAAAATTGATAGATAAACGATATTAAATAAGGACTTTATAATTTGCAAATTTACAAATCTCGTTTTGCAGTATGAAAATTTAAACTTTCACGATTATTACACATAATTAAAACGCTTACCTTGTGGGTTCTTAAATAGTAAATTCTTCCTGTACATTTTATATAAATTTAATAATTTAAACATGGCGATAACTATTGCAGTTACCCTCCTCAGTAAATCAGTAATATCTTAAATTTATGAAATATGAAAAATATTTTTGAAATATTTATGAAAAATTAAAAATGTTTATCATATTTCATTTGCTTTAACATCTGAACTAATTCTTAAAGATGTTACCATTTACTGAGGACGTTAACTGTAATTGTTATCGAAACGTTTAAATTTATATAAATAAAAAATACAAGATTTAAAAACCCAACAGTTAAGTATTTTAATTTTGTTTTGCAGTAACGTAAATGCGATCCTTGGTTTTTACCTGTATACAAGATGACCGCATTATCTGCAAAAGAAGATATTGCCCTCCGTGTTTAAGAATAACAATTCACATATATACTGTGCCTTAGGATACACCAAAATTTAGTGTATTAAACCTACTTTTAAGCTGGGCACACACGGTCCAACATGTCTTAAGTGCATGTACGTACGTACAAAAGCAATAATGTTTGGTTAGAAAAGTCTGTCATACATGTTTTTAGTAAATTCTGAAATCGTGTCTGTGCGTACAAAATGAATGTGAATTTGTTTTACTTAATACAAACGTACGACACTGCCACGAAGCTAAGTTCTTATTTACTGTGGACGACATCTTATTTTTACGAAATTCGCTCAAGTATGTAGCGTCTGTGTTCAACGACGGTAAACGTTCATGTCCGTCCGCACATGAACGCACGTGCATGTCTTATGACATGTTCGACCGTGTGTGTTCAGCCTTAAGGTCCCAAGATGACAGTCATATCGAAACTAGTCGCCTATTAATTAAATAAAACATGGGGATGTTTTTGAGTATTTACTAAACTCGTGATCGTTATACCCTGTCTAGAGATTCAATATTATAGTGGAGTTAAATATATAAAATAAAACAATCTTTTGGAAATCTCCTAGCGTGCTCTGTGGAATATTCCCCTTGTTAAAAATGTATGTTCAATTATTGTTCTCTGCCACAAATTTGAAAGGCTCGCTCGTTGGGAAAGAACACTTTTGGATTTTGGTAACGTCACAAGAAGATATTTTACAACTGGACAGCGATTCCAAAAAGTCTTGTAACTGGACCCATAGCCTACACAATTTTTCAGTTTATGATCTCGGCAAAATCCTCAATTTTATTTGATTATCGATGGAATATCTCATGGATAGAAGGAACCTTAGGTAAAATCATTCTTGTACAATTTATCGTATTACTTACTTAATTACTAATAAAACTTGGTTTTTAGTAGTGTTTAAATTTTACATTTCGACGATTTTCATCACTTCAATAAGCACGTCGTCCCCTATATGGTTGTTTGTTGCACTATTTTATATAAAGTTTACATCTGCTAAAAATCCGGTTTCTTTCTGTGTGCCATCATGGAACGCTTTTCAACTGAGCAACGTGTGTTCATTGTAAAAACGTTTTATGAAGTTTCTGGCAACTGTCCGACGACCTCAGGCCGTCCTCGGACGTAATGAAGCGCCGAATCTATCAATAGTGCGCAGATTTATGAAAAAGTTCAACGAAACGGGATCAACAGTCAACGTTAAAAATTCTGAGCGTCCCCGTTCTGGGCGGTGTGTTGAAAAGATTATAATGCTTCGTGACAGTGTCACTGTTAGTTCACCAAAATCGGTTCGATATCGTTCCCAACAATTGGCCTTATGTATTCTTCATTGCGGCGAATTATTGTTCGCGATATTTATTACTACCTCTACGTAACTCAATTAATTGTAAGTACCAGATCACCAGTAGAGACGAGATTTTGTTGGCTGGGTTCCCAGACGACAGGAGAACGACGTCTTCAGTGACGAGGTACACTTGAACTTGTCAATTATCAAAATTTCCGTATTTGGGGATCAGAAAATCCTCATTCGAATCAGGAAAGGGAAATGCATCCGCAGAGAGTGACGGTTAATGGAGACATACCGTGCGATGGTAAGAGATTGTTTGTGGCCTCATTTCGATGCAATGAACATTCAGCAGTTAGGATCTCGGCAAGACAGCACCATGTGTCACACTTCCGGCTAAACAATTGTTTTGCACGACGAGAAATTCCCTGATCGGCTTATATCGCTTCGTCCATCAGGGTCGTGTGATTTCCGCTCATACGATTATTTTTTTTGCGGTTATGTCGAATTATTGGTTTACACCAATAAACCCTAACAGAAATTCGACTAGTTGTAGGCGAAGCCGAAATGCAAATTTATGAAGCAATAGTCTACAATTTCAGGAAGAGAGTTTTCGCATGCCAGCAAAGCAGAAGGTGCCATATGCCTGATATCATTTTTTATACCTGAATTGGGAAGGTGTACGATGAACAGGGTTGTGTTCTTTGTAAATGTGTTTTTTTTAAAATAAAGTTCCTTTTTTGATATATTAAGCACGGCGTGTATTTTGAACCACCCTTTATCTAGCCAACCATTTACAATTGTTTCAATTATTTAGTAATTTTAAGGCTTTTTAGAATATTACCGCTTTTATCCTACACTACCTTGTTTAGGTTTTCATAATTGTTAATTTGGTCGCTTTCGTGGATGGAACTTGTAATGGATTGAAGGCGAGTCTTCTTTCAATTACCGTTTGGTCTTGGTTACTTCGCCCCTTTTTGAGTGTAGCGCCCTTTATTTTCTAATGTTAATGTTTAAATTTTATTAAGGTGTATGTAAGTATTTATCTGATGAATAGATCTTTAAATTCAATTTGTAATATTAGTCTTAAGGTCCGAAGATGACACCCATGTTGAAACTATTCACCTGTTAATTAAATAATAAAACATTGTGAGAACGTTTTTGAGTATTTACTGAACCTCAGATTTCTAAGGGTTACGGTTTATTGTTTTTTCCCCATCCTTTTAATAAAAACATCGATTATTAGGAATATACTAATTGGATTTTCAATTTTTCGAGAGCAGTACCTATGTGGAGTATTAAAGTAGTATTAAACCAAAGTGTCGCGTGAACCCATTTTTAATTGATAGTCTGCCGACCGGTCCGTAGTATAGTCTCTTCGCTATTCTGCAAGCTGGGCAGTACGCTATTGTGCCGAACACGTAGTGATAGTCTTATTACGAGGAGCTAAAGACAGCAAACCATTCCAATATTGCGCATGATTAAGAGTAACAAAATGGAAATTAAATCTACGGTAACCTTACGGTAGATTTATTTTCATTTAACAAGAATAAAAAAATGGAAATTAAATCTACGGTAACCTAGGTTACCATAGATTTACTTCCATTTTTTTACTTGATCATGCGCAATATTGGAAAATCACACATTTTACATCACACTAAAGAAAATATAAACGTGTAGGAACATAACCTCTAAACAATGCTGTAGTGTAGCCAATCCGTTATCACACCGACCGCACGTTCGGCAGAATACCGGATTAACTACACTACCGACCGATTGGCAGACTAAACACTCCTTTTTTAATTTTAAACTTTCAATTTCCAAATGTCAGTTTATCTTTGAAATATAATTGCCTCGGTGGTATAAAGATGAGCGTGTTTACCTTTCGCCCGGGCACCTCGAATTTGAACTCGGCCAAGACAGTCTTTTTTCTATATGCGGAAAAAAATTGAAACCGGTAAATGCGAATTCGAACTCCGCAAAGGTACCCTTTTTCTACAAGCGGAGAAAAACGCGCCTTCATTTTGGAAAACGTTCCGTGTCGATGTGATGTTCATTGTTCGGCATGATAAAGATCTCTGGAACTCCGTTAGTTATGTAAAATTCTTGTAAGAATAGTGCTAATACATCTTAACCCACAAAACGATACAATATTTAAAATATAAGATAACTAAGATTATGCCTTTACGTGAAACGCGATGCAAAGAAATAATTCGATGAAAAATTTGATTTCAAACACAGCACTATTTATACGTAATTTTTTTGTGTCACAAACAATCGTTAATAAGGGTGGTATAAAGGCGACGGACATTCATCAGAGACATGACCGTTTAAAGCAGAAGGCAGAACCAACGGGCGCACATGAATTGCACAAAACTTAATACCTTATCTTTCGAGGGAATTAAGTCCATAAATTATGTAACATGAACTGCACCAAGGCTGGACTAAGGGATTAATCCCTTACATGAACTGCACCAAAAATAAATATTCAAAATTAAAAATTACGTGGCAACTTTGTAAAAGCTCGAATTAGTTTAGATTAGAGAAACAAAATTACTGTAAACTAACAGAAGGGGTATGCGTACATTTCCCGGTAAATGTGTACATTCACCAATTACGAACATTAACCGTAACATATATTATATAATATCTAATATGTAATACATTCATATTATACCTACATAAGTCTAAATGATGTAAAGTATGTGCACATCGTTTAAATGGCATTAAAACGTAATGGTGCAATTCACGATAAGGGATTAGGAGCAATTAACCTTCAGTGGTGCAATTCATGTTGACGATTATTTTGGTAATTGATTTTTGGTGTAGTTCAGATTTACTGGAACCAAGTGCATGCTAGCTTATTGGCACACCCTTTATATAACTAGAAAAATGGATTGACATTTCACCACTTGAATAATCAAAAGTTTTCAAATTAATTGGTATTTATATGCCATAAAAATTAGTATGAATTTAAATACTTGTTCACTACTATTTTTATGTATTATAGGTAACTAAAAATTTTAAAAACAAGTTTTACAAATATGGCATTCGTTGGTTCTTACGTAAAATAATTGTAGTTATTTATAGCTCGTTTTTGATGTCTACCTTAAATTTCTAATTAAATACCTAACTCCTTTTTCAAGTTACTTTATTACCATCTATTTATTGATTCTAGTTATTAAGCCTAAATTGCACTTTCAAAAAAATTATTACTTTAAAACCTAATTAAATAAAACGAATGTGAAAGTAAAAGAAGATTCAAGGCAAGCCACGTACATTTAAATCCCATTAATAGTAAATCCTATTTTTCTTCTATACATTAACTGATTTGATGAATAACAATAGATGAGATTACTTTTTATGGTTTAAACTTGGACTTAAAAGCTTTTAATGTGAGCGATGGCTTAAGAGTGTCATAAAATGGATTTCAAGAAATTGATTACATTTATTCTCAGTTACAAAATCTAAATTTAGTATAATTTATGACAAAATACTTAGATTCTGTGTGGCTGTGATAAAAAACATCAATTTGACTATCATTTGTAAAAGGTTTTTCAATTTTATAATCCGAAATGTGATTCCGTTACCGATTCTTTGAAAAATATAGTACTCTAAATTCCTATATGAAGAATCATTTGAGTAAAATTTGTATTCTCTTCGTAGGTGTTTGTGTAAAGTTTTCAAAGCAATCTAGATGTTCAGTAGCTTACCTGAGTTTTGCAAACCCCCACGTTATTCAGGTGCCTTCGTCAGTCTATTGAAATTCAGTTCTTAGCAAGCCATAGTGAAAGGTGGAATGAATGTTTGCGGAGCGCGTGTGCTTATGTATACTTGTTAATAGTGTTTTACATGTGTATTATCAACAATGATTAATAAATTTAGATATAAAAAACCACCAGTGCCACAAGATCAAAAGGATAAAGTGTTAGTGCCTAAGGATAATAAAAAACCGGTTGTAAATAAAGACAACAGTAGAGAATCAGTTCAAAGCGTGTCCCCTGTATTGGATAATGAAACTAAAGATAAGCTTAGAGTAAGTTCGTTTTGGCGGCAAAAAATATTACAGTTCCTACCTGAGATTAAAGTAATACAGGTAACTCTTAAATAACCTCTGGAGAACACCTACGTTAAAGAGAGACGCACAAACAAAGAGTTTCTTGCTATTTTGCTAAATGGCACAAAAATTAACTTATATGCATTTTTTTTACCTTTAATTATAAGTACAACAAACAAATGTCTAAATAAAATCTGCATAGATTTGATTTACAATGGATTAACCGATTAACGATTTTTACCTTTCATTAAAGTTATGTTTGATATGGTAATACGTCTATTTTTAGAAAAAGCAACTTTATTACATAAGAGTTTGATTTTATTATCAGAACGGATAAGTAAAGTTGATAATCAGTAGAGGGGTCAAACGTGAAGAGGAAGTAAGCGCTTCCTTAAAATTTTCCTCCGCTTTGTTATGCATAAATACAGATAAATTTATGTAACATTTGCTCTTAAGGTACTTATGTGGAAATTGCTGGATAGATTTTTGTATAGCTTTCGCATCTTATACAATACACAAGAACCATGCATAATTCAACATATTGCGCATAAGAAATTTTGAGGTTTCCATAATAACATGTACCCCTCCAGATTTTTCTGGGTGACAGTCAAGGTGATATCGTTTTAAATTACAAGAAAAAGTTGTTATAACCTTTTATATATTTTATAGTTACCTATACCATGGGTTCTTTTTCTTAATTATTTTTTAAACTAGGCACAACTTCCTTAATAGCCAATCTATGTTCGATAACCTCGGCTTTGTGTACATAGAACTAGGCTAGTTCATGACAATTAAAGCCTTTAAATATATTTTACCTTTGTATGAATTGCATGCTTCAAATAAGTTTAACTTCTTTATTCAAATTGATAAATCCTAACATAGTTACATCTAAAACGTTTATTGTAAAATAACATTGAATTAAGTGAACGTTGACATACATTTTCAAGTCAATCGGCAATAGGTTAAAGAAAGCGCTAAAGAAGATCTCATTTAGGTCATTAATAAAATAAAACAGGTGTACACTGTATGGTTTGGTTTTATGCAAATTTTATGCAATCATCCTTTACAAACAATCCAACTACCTATATAGTATTATTATTAAAGAAACAAATACCGTTTTATGAGTAACAGTGATTACTTATTTCCTTTGAAACTAAGATAAGTTCAGTTTTGTAATATTTTCTTTCTTAAATCATGAAGTAGGTTACGTGTAACGGAGTTTTATAGCCGATATTAGTTGTTTCAATGACTTTATCTTATGTAAGGTATTTCAAAATATTATAGGAGATACTGTTGATTAATTACATCACTGTCTATTAATATTTAAAGGCATTTAAAATTTACATTTGTTTAGTAGAATGTCATTTCCTTTATTAAGGTCAACAAAACAATCTTTTTCAGAGAATCTGCCGTGAGGCCAAAATCACGGAAACGCAACTTTATTTCCCATAATTAAATTATTTCGTTACCGTCAGCCGTAACCCACGATGATATCAATTTTTTTATCCTAATCCCCTTTTTTCTTAGAGATTCTGATACTTTGTACGTCAAGTACACAAAGGCATCATTTAAAATGTACTGTTTAAGATACTTTAAAAAATGAGGGTATGTGATAAGGTATGTACCTAACAGTTTATGCACACATTTGGGATTTACGATTTATGATTTAAGATTTACCATTTAAGAACTTCTTAAATCCGGTGTACGCAGTCGCAGTAATTAGTCAGTTCGTAATTTGGGGTTTTCCTTCTTTAAATGTTAAATGTTGCATAAACCGTTCACTAAAATATTGAATCAAGAATTTTTAATCTGAAATGGAGCATACGTATATCAGTAGTGTAACTATAAGATGATTTATACTAGTTAGAAAAAAAGGAAAAGGAAAAGGCTTTTCCGAAAATGCTTCCTAACCGAAATACAGGTTGATTAAAAAATACTTTTTTTAAGGTTTTTTTAAGATTCCTCAAAAACTACAAAAGATATTACACTGAGATTTGGTACACCTAAATGTCTAATTAAATACAATTAATCAGGTGAGTTTGAGTCAACTGACTCCATCCAGTGGCGTAGAATATTTTAAGTTAATCAGTTTAAGTAAAAAAAACGCACGCCCCTGGTTTTTTTGAAGAAATATTTTTTTGATAGATTCAACATTTAATTCTGCAAATAAAATCATACTTAGTATTTTTTCGATTCGGCACTCCGTTTTTGAAATATTTTGCATTAACATAAACGACCACATTATTCAATAAAAATCAAAATTTGTTTTATTTTACAAAAAAATAACGCAGTTGACTATTTGGTACATTATTAAAGAGTTATCGAAGGAATCAAAAACAAAATAATAATTATTTTTATACATATTATTCAAAATGTCCTCCTTCCTTTTGAATGCAAGCTTGTATTCTTCTTAGCAAATCAAACCTAATACGCTGAAAAATTTGTGGCATAGCGCTAATATCATCGCATACCATCTGTATGCGATTCCAAAGTTGCTCTCGATTATCAATTTGAACAGAATACACACGAGTTTTCAGATACCCCCACACAAAAAAATCCAATGGGTTTAAATCTGGCGATCGTGCCGGCCACGGTACTTCACTTCCTCGCCCAATCCAGCGTCCAGGGAGCCATGCATTTAAAAATTCTCTGACGTTTCATGTAGAATCTGGTGGTGCACCATTATGCATGAAATACATGTTAATTCTAACATCTAAGGGTACGTCGTCAAACAATTCTGGCAAATCTTCTCTCAAAAAATTTAAATAGAATTCGCCAGTAAGTCTTTGAGGAAAGTGTACCTATCCAAATATTTTCGCTAAATCTAAGTTGGTGAGCTGTAACTACAGTTGGATGCTGATTTTCATCTAACCATTTGTGGGAATTATGCAAGTTTATTATTCCATTTCGGGAAAAAATACACTCATTAGTGGTCAATAAGTTTCTAACAAATTGTACATCTTCAGCATTTTTATTGAAAAACCATTCGCAAAAATTCATTCGACGAGGATGGTCAGCAGGCAATAATGCTTGCACTTTTTGTAGGTGAAAGGGATTTAAATTTTGTTCTAGTAAAACTTTCCAAGACTTGCTATGCGACACACCAAATTCTAAACCTAACTCACGCGTACTTATTGATGAATTTTCATAAACTCAATTTCAACTGGTACACGAGCATTTCGTCCGGAATTTTTCTTTCCTTTTAAACTTCCATACTCTAACAAGTTACGATGAACGGTTCTAAATGTAGTATGATGTGGATGTCTTCTATTTGGAAATCTTTCTTCATAAAGTCGAACAGCTGCACGAGCATTGCAATTAGTATTACCATAACATAAATGCATATCGACTAGTTCTCGTTTGGAATAATTCATTTTTTCACAGTAATTAGACACAAATAATGAATTACAAAACACGTGTAAATGCAACTGTTTTAGCAAACATAAGATACGTAACTGTCAAATGCAAAGCAATCTCTGATTTATTTAATTTGGTTATTACTGAATAATGTAGTCGTTTATGTTAATGCAAAATATTTCAAAAACGGGTGCCGGATCGAAAAAATACTAAGTATGATTTTATCTGCAGAATTAAATGTTGAATTTAACAAAAAAATATTTTTTCAGAAAAAGCAGGGACGTGTGTTTTTTTTACTTAAAGTGATTAACTTAACATATTCTACGCCATTGGATGGAGTCAGTTGACTCAAACTCACCTGATTAATTGCACTTAATTAGACATTTAGGTGTACCAAATCTCAGTGTAATATCTTTTGTAGTTTTTGAGGAATCTTAAAAAATTTATTTTTTAATCAACCTGTATCTTGGTTAGGAAGCATTTTCGGAAAAGCGTTTATGATAATTTTTGTCTTATTTTGAATCATAGAATCTACAGTTTTCGTTTGTCAGTGATTTTAAAATACACCCTGTATATGCATCGTAGGATGGGTGTGGGGGAAAATACTACCCCAACATTCGCCCAAGTAGCTACCGCTACACGTGTATGACGAAGACTCCCTGAAAAAACCTCATACAAGGTAGACAGTAACGGGTATCGAACCCATTACCTCCCGAATGCTAAGCAGCTCGCGTCAACACTACCACTACTCTATTACCTCGATAGTAGTTAGAAGAAATGCGCAATATACCGTACTAAACAGTTTTTATTATTAAACACGTTCACAAAACAACAATAACATAATAGATCAAATTGCAAAACATTACACTACCAAATTGAAAAATGTAATACAATTAAATTAAGTGTTCGAACTAGATTCCATTTACTTCTTGTCAAAAACTCAGTCTGGATAAACCTGTTTGACTCGTTAGGAGTCATATTTGGGATATCCGGACTTTTCCTCCCCGGGCGGTTCGTCCAGCGGACTGTTCGGCCTTAGGACGGTTCGCCCTGTGGACGAAAAAACTTTATTATCTATGCGATAAATGTGCAATTTCCCCTAGATAAAGTAATATTGCCATAGCCGGCTACTACTCGCCGGTAGGTTCTGTTAGGTTAGGTATATTTCAAAATGTGCATAAGTATTAGTTCATTATTTTAATAAAATACTTTTACTAAATAAATACATTTCGCTGGATGAACCGTCCGCTGGATGAACCGTCCGCTGGACAAACCATCCGTTGGACGAATAGTTCGGGGACGAACAGTCCTGGACGAACCGTGCTGGGACGAAACGTCCTAGAAGCATATTCGGGCCAGTCGCTCAAAGTTCGTTTCGCATTCTTTCTTCAAGCATTTCCATATATGTACCTTATTTTAATACAAGAAAATTTTACAAAATCTAAAGAACCCCTGACAGAAAAAAACCTCTAAAAAGTAAAAAAATTAATGATAGCTAAGAACACTCTCACCTTTCAAACAAAACAAAACTAAATCAAGATTGGTTCGTCCGTTTGGGCCCTACGATGTCACAGGTATACACTACACACATTAAACATATAACAACCCCCCTTTTTCGTCGGAGGTGCAAATATTTCATGAATGATAGCTAAAAACACTCTCGAACAAAAAAAAAAAACTAAATCAAAATCGGTTCATCCGTTTGGGAGCTACGATACCACAGACAGAGACATAGAGAAACACACGTTAAACTTATAACACCCCTTTCACCACCACAGTTTACGTAGATCATTCCTAAACAGTATCTGGTTTACAAAAGGTCATTCCATTGGATTCTTCTGGAGAGTCTAAGTTAGAAAAGCTTACGAATATGCATTGCAGTTTGAATTCAAGCACATAAAATGCCAATTAGAAGAAAAAATCAACTCTTCAAATGATATGTGATAGAAATAAGCAAGATGAGTACTAAGTCGATCGAAGCATAAGGAAATGGCTCTAATGCAAAAAGGCGTATGATAACAACGCAACGGATAATATTGCAACGGTAACAGATAAAACATTCATATCAATTACAAAATTCAAATTGTACTACATCATACACAGTGGAAAACGTATTAGTTTTATGAGGATGTCCAATCACTATTACCACACTATAGTAAACATTAAACTGATCTATCTGCGTCAACAACCAAAGCTACATGAGAAATGGGTGGGCCAGTAAGTAAAATAGAACATTCTGGAAAACTTCATATTGAAAAAGTGAAAATATTATTTACCAAAGAAAATCAAAAAGGGATTGGAAAAATTCATAGTTATAAGAATTTAATGAAGTATATTTTATCACACATTACAGGCCAATTACAGGTCGAGACAGAAGTGAATTAAAAAAATTGCAGAGAACTAATCACGCAAAAACTTGAAGAAAGCACTAACACCTTTGAAAATCATAAGAATATAACATGTCTATAGGCGTACTACAGAAGGTATCCTAGAGCAAGTAGAAATTTTTTTTTTTAAAAACAGAAACCAATATGACTAAAGAAAAGAAAGCAGATGAGAAGAGTAAAGAGATAATTGTGCTATTAAGAAAATTCAATTAAAATAAAAGGCGAATTGGAAAAAAAAAACAATATACCGGGTGTCAATTTGAAAACTTGCCAGACCTCAGATCTTCGAAACTATGACAGATAAGTAAAATTTCGGGAAATCGTTACTAGAACATGGAAGGGGAACCACTATGACCCCGCAGCACAATCTAGTGCAACCCACCCCTTATGTTTCAGCCATCTTACCCCTATTTAAAAAAAAAGCAAAATGGAGTTTTAGTAACTTTAGTTGTATGTTTTCGTATTTATCGCTATTAATATCAAATCAAACCTCTATTTCAAAAAGATTGTAAAAAAATTACGATCTGTAAGTCAAAAAACACAAAATATTGTTTATTTATCAGAGGATTTCTTATTAAAGGAGCTTTCAGAATGTTTGACATTTGCTTGTAGAATTCTTAATTCGAGGGCCACTATTTATATTTTGAGCCTTGGCAACACTGATTGCAGGTACGTGCCGTTTTACGTTTCCATAGAATCGTCTGACATTGTTGACAATAACATACTGCAAACTTTTTGTCCATAACGTTATTTGCGTTGTTTACGGTTACTTGAAGATTGCGTGTTAGCAAAAAAATGGAATTAAGTCGTGCAATGATTTATTACGATTTTCGACGTGGATTATCAAAACAAGAGTGCATCGATCAACTTACTTCCACATTTGGCGATAAAGCTCCATCCTTTCCCACTGTAAAACGCTGGTGTAACGATTTTAATCGTGGCCGCCTTTCGCTCACTGACGAAATTCGTGAACGCCGTCCAAAATCAGTTGTTATTCAAGAAAAAATTGATGCTGTGCAAAAACTAATAATACAAGATCGCCATGCGACACACTGTGAAATTGAGGGAACCCTAGGCGTTAGGTCAACCAGTATACATACAATATTACATGATCATTTAGCCATGAAAAGGGTTTGTTCTCGTTGGATCCCACATAATTTGACGAAATCTCAAAAAGATGTCGACTGTGTTGGTGTTTTAAGATTAATCAAATCCAACGAAAGTTGTTCGTTTTTCCGGAAAAACTCGTCATGTGGCAACTTGCCTTTAGAGGAACGTAGAACGGTTAATTCTGAATAGTACACAACCATTTGTTTGCCGGAATCTTCGGTGAAATGCGGAAAACAAACGAGCGCCGTCGGATCGTTCTTCATCACGACAATGCGAGCTCTCACACATCTCGTCTAACAACCGATTATTTGAACACTCAAATCGAATTGATGGGTCATCCGCCGTATAGTCCTGATTTGGCACCCAATGACTTCTTCTTGTTCCCGAATGTCAAGAATAAATTGCGTGGACAACAATTTTCGTCGGCGGAAGAAGCCGTTGATGCGTTCAAAAACTTTGTTATGGAGGTGTCTCAAGAAGATTGGAAAAAATGCTGACAAATGGTTCGAACGAATGCGTGTATTGATCATAGGAGAATATTTCGAAAAACAATAAAGTAATTTTCATTGTTAGGCTCAAAATATAAATAGTGACCTCGTAATTTTTTTTTTGCAAATGCTTGATATCATGTAGGCGCCTTTTTATTAAAATTTGACATATGTCATTATTTTTATTGTGATTCTGTAATAGTTTAAACATTATTAATTTTTCATAGATGGTTTACACAACCGCCGATCGTGTTGAAATTATTTTTATTTACAGTTCTAAAAACCGTTGTGCTCGGCAAACTGCTACAGCATTTAATGCATTACATCCTGGAAAAAAACGTAACTCATCAGTATGTTTTAGACCTAGTTTTAAAATTTAAACAAACCGGATCGGTTATCAATAAAAAAAAGAAATCAACCTCGATTTCTACATGAAGCTGCTCAAATTGAAGCTCTTGGTCAAACTACAATCGATTCCACTTCCTCACTGCGTCGGATATCTAAATTAACGGGGTTTTGCCATGAATCTGTTCGCAAAGTGTTGAAAATGCACAAATTTCTATCTGATCCAGATAGGCGAATTGAGTGTTTCGAAATAATGGCCAATAAGATTATAGATGAGCCTGAATTATTGGAGAATATTTGGTTTAGCGACGAATGTACCTTTTACTTTAACGGCCATGTCAACAAACAAAACTGTCGTTATTGGAGTGATGACAATCCACATCTTATTAGGGAAGACAATACGCAGTATCTGAAAAATGTAATGTCTGGGCAGGTATTCTTGGAGATTGTCTTATTGGACCGTTATTTATTAATCAAAATTTAAATGGTGAACTCTATTATTAAGTGTTAAATGAAACAATACAGCCTCTTATAATTCACAAATTGGAAAATCAAAGAAGTGAAGATCATGAACTAGTTTTGAATGGCAATTTGTTACATTTTCAACAAAACGGGGCCCTTCCACATTATACAATACGTGTTATAGCCTGTCCGGTAGAACTGAACGGGTATCGGATTAACAAGGAGGATTGTCAATATATGGTTCTATTGTGTGAAACCGCCATGCTTTGCTGTCTTCGTACTTATTTGGTACGTGAACAAAGAAATGAATGGATATATTATGAATAATGCCTCTATTTCTGCCGAACAAAAGCGTTTGCAACTTTCACACATTAAATGACATTAGGCAATAAGAATCATTGATGCAGGTAGAATAGAAATTCAATAGGTATAATAAAATGCCAGTGGTTCTCAACACTGTTTCTTTAACATTATATAATTTGTGAAGAAATGCAACTTTTGTATAATAAAATAATAATCGATTTAAACTAATTTACCTATAAGTAATTTCAATTGACACCTTTCATATACTTATAACAATAACAAATACATTTAATTATAGTTAGTAAATATTAATTAAATTAAAAGATATACATTTTATAATTAAATGTAAAAATTAAATTTCATTGTAGATTCATCACTTCCTGAGTCATCCAAATCTTGAAAAGATCATCATCACTTTCTTCAGTGTTAAGAAATAAAGGTCTTACTTCATCCACAATCTCTTCAATTAACAAAGTATCTTTATATTATTTATCCGTATATCAATACATTTTACATATTTACTTATACTCAACTTTTCAGAAACATTAAAATATTAATGGTTGGTTTTATATAAACTTACTCAAGAATAAAGTGATAATATAGATATTGCAGTTGTTTTATTTATACCTATATGTACCTACTAAATGGTATAATAATCTATTATTAATTACTTATTGTTACAGTATTGCATATTTATTTGGATTCTTTGTAATTAGTACACTAAACGTCATTACCATACTTAGGTATACAATGAACTTTCTAAATGTAAATTGAAATACCTATACTAATCGAATATTCATTATTATGAATGGCTTTTATAAATGTTTATTATAAAACTTGCATTCTTCCATAAATTTTAAATGTAATGTTAAAGCAGTGTTGAGAACCACTGGCATTTTATTATACCTATTGAATTTCTATTCTACCTGCATCTGATTCTTATTGCCTTGTCATTATGTGTGAAAGTTGCAAACGCTTTTGTTCGGCAGAAATAGAGGCATTATTCATAATATATCCATCTTTCTTTGTCACGTACAATAAGTACGAGACAGCAAAGCATTAAGGCGGTTTCAAGCACAATAGAACCATATATTGACAATCCTCCTTGTTAATCCGATACCCGTTCAGTTCTACCGGACAGGCTTTAGAAACTGGTTATAGCACAATTATGCAGATCAGTAGATTAGTAGAAGAGGAATGGTCCTCTTCTACTACGGGAGTGGCCACCCCGGACTCCAGATTTGACTCCATTAGATTTCTTCTTATGGGGTCACTTAAATTCTGTGGTGTATGAAACTCAGCCCCAGTCTATTGCAGATATGCGTCAACGAATAATTGAGGAATGCCGATCTATTACACGATAAACCTTTGCAAATGTAGGACATGAATTTAAGAATAGACTATTATTGCCTTGAGAATAATGGAAGTCATTTTGAGCATCTAGATTAGATTCTGGGATTTTTAACATGGGTTATTGTTGAGTTTTTCTGTTCATTTTGCCTACCTGTTTGTAAAGATAAACTATTTTTGGAAAATAGTACCTAATTCGACATTTAAAACAAATTTGAATAAATTGATTTAAATACTATTTTTCGTATTATCTAAAAAATAATCAATTAATTGACATATTGTACTGATGAATAGCATTGTAAAGAGCTTTCCAATGATGTATTACACATAGGGTGAAGCTTAAGGGGTGAGTTGCAGAATGTTTCTATATGAGTCATATTGGTTCCCTCTCAATATTCTAGAAACGCTTTCGTGAAATTTTACTTACTTAATCAGGTCAGGCAAGTTTTCAAATTGACAACCTATATATATATATATATATATATATATATATATATATATATATACAGGGTGTTTCAACATTAATGGGACACAGAGCACCAGTAGATTCCATACAAGAAAATAAGTCGTTTGAACCCAACATGCTTATTTACTGAGATGCGGGGTGTTTGTTAGTTGTAATGAAAAACATAATGAATAGAACAAGGTAAAAAAAAACATAGTAGCATGGTGTTTTATGAAACAAAATCGTAAGTATAGTACAACTATTATTAATGTACTTAAAAGATGCAACATAATTTATACTCCTACGAAGTGATGCGGGATATGGTATGCATTTATGCAAAAGAAAACTTAATTTTTTCATAGCTGTTCGCAATTTTCTAAATGTTGAATTTCCATAACGATAGATAGGACGTGGGAGTCCGTTCCCCTGGCCCGCACCAAGTCCTGATTTTAATCCGTTGGATTTTTGTGGTTGGTGCGACCGCAAAACAAAAGTTTACGACACAAAAATTCACGGGCTGAACTATGGCAAAAAATCGTAAACGCTGCAAAGACCGCACCATAACAAGATTCAACAACAATATGCCAGGTAAAAATTGGGCTTATAGCTAGAAAGGCACAAAAATTAAATTAGTCAAAAATTGCCACGAATATAAAAAAATTTGCGAGAAACTATAGTTGAATATTTTCAAAATTTACAGAACGTGTGTGTAATTTTACGAAGACTACCGTAACTGGTATGATGTGCGGTTCCGCATTTGGGAGGTCGCTATTACCTCCGCACGTCGTTTACAAGGTCGAAAAGTTTGTGGCAGCAATGGATATAAATGGGACCAAGGGAGAACTATGTTGCAAAGAGAGGTGCTAGAGTTTAGGATGAGTGGATGCACAAGCTTTTACGGAATGGTTTGAATCATCCTTTTTGCCGTATCGGCTACCATTGGCCTTTAACAATAAAGTTACTTATTATTCGAAAAAGGAAATCGATGTTTACGAAATGTAACAATCCTTTTCTTTCTGTTATATTTTAGAACATAATATTTGGTTGTATAAAACAGTTTTTTGTTTATTTGAACCAGAAAATAAATGTTTATTTTGTAAGCCTAACCATAAAATATTTATTTTGTTGTTACATCAGTAATTTGCCATTCAGCAATCTCACCCGCAGTGAACAATCTCGCCACAAACAATGAAATATTTTATAACTTTTAAACCGTTACTCCGAAATAGTTTGGGCTCAAAATGATCAATTTGTATGAAACTCCGTGCTTATGCTATGAATTAAATTTCTTGTGATTAATCACAACCTACTTATAGTCTGAAATTGTTCACGTTTTGCCATTGTCATAATAGTAAAATATGACATTTTATACCATTAGTACTAGTGGCAGTTTGATTGTAAACAGCGCAGTTTCATTTCAGTGGAATTTTAAAAGTATTAAGTTTGCGGAAAAATGGATATTTCGAATCGTGATTTTCAACTGATGATGTTTTATGACTAGATACGATTTAACACCACAGCAATGTGTGGAAAAACGTAAGTTGTTGTTTGGTGATGAAGCGACGTCCAAAAGCGTGGTCTACAAATGGTTTGCAGAATTCAAATGTGGAAGATTTACTTTTGATGACGATTTTCGCGAGGGTCGACCATGCACTTCTGTTGTCGCGAAGAATATTGACGCTATCTACATGCAACATAGTGAGATATAGGCATCCTTAGGCATTGCGGCGAAACAAATACATGTCATTTTGAAGCAACGTTTAAATGCCAGGTAGCTTTGTAGTCGTTGTATTCCTCTCAAACGGACAGAAGCCCAAAAAAAGCACGTGTCAAGTGGTGCTAGCAAATGCTTAAAAAATTTGACCATGGTCGTTCCAATTCTCTATATTACATTGTAACAGGTGACCAACCATGGATATATTCATATGAGTCTGAAACTAAACAGCAATCATCTGTATGTGTGTTCCAAAATGAATCTAAGCCAACCAAAGTATTCTAAAGAAAATGATTGCTTGTTTTTTCGGAAAAACCGGTCATGTTGCATTGGAGGATCGAAGAACAGTTACTGCTGATTGGTATACTTCAATTTATCTCCCTCAAGTGATCGATGAAATTAGAAAAAACAATATAAATAAGCGAATCATTCCCCATCATGACAATGCAAGTGCGCAAACAGCACGACAAACTACAGAATTTTTTTTACTACTCAAAATATCAAATTAATGACTCATTGCCCATATTCGCCTGATCTGTATCCCAATATCTTTTTTTTTTGTTCAAAAACATCAAAAATAAAATGCGTAATAAGCGTTTTTCATCACCTGAAGAGGTCGTTGAAGCTTTTGAAGTACTTGTTTTGAAGGTACCTCGCTCAGAATGGCAAAAATGCTTTGGAGATTGGTTTTACCGAATGCAAAAGTGTGTAGATCTTAAGGGAGAATATTTTAAAGCACAATAATACATTTTTACGTAACGTGTGCATTTTTTACATTTTCCACGAATTTCAACAGTGATCTATTGAAACAACTTATCTACAAAAAATATTTTTTTACACAGAGAGAAAATTCACGCAAAAGACTTTTTTGTATGATCAATCTCACCCCAAACGACGGTACGTTTGAAAAGCGGACTTTCTCCTACCCCATAACCTTTAAATTAGTTATTCATTAATTGTCAACTACTCCAATAGCGTATCCACTCGTATGTACTTAATAAAAATTATCTTTATTACAACTAAAACTCTTTTGATACCTTGTAAAAAATAATACAAAGTGAAATTTATAATATCCATATTTAAATATTTGGTGTAGTATTCTTACAGTTAAAAACTAATTATATACTGGTTTTTCATTAGCTGAATATTAATTGTTTACTGGTACACGTTATGCGATTTGTCAGTGTAGTAACCGTTTGGTTTTCAAAATTTTCACAATTAAATGTTTTAAATTTTAGAACGCATCTTAATTAATCGTCATTTTTGCAACACTAATGGTGTAGGTGTAGGTATATCGTATCTAAATCTAAGCATATGTCATATAGTGGGTGGTAAAATAACATAATAAAAATATATTTTAACCTAGCAACTTTGTCAGTACGCTTGCTTTCGAAATCGGATTAATGGCGCCATATGACATATTACTTAACTCTCATAAATCATAATACTTCTATAACACGACTCTTTGTTTCAATTTCCAAGGTTGTTATTCCGGGTAAAAATTGTTTGCAGTAACTTCTTATTCTGCAACTAACATGAAAGTTATTGCGATATACATAATTAATTTATCTTAATGTTTCCATATTCATTTTTAAGAAGCATCATGTACAATTTTGTTTCAATTGATACAAACTGCTAAGTTCATTTTTAAACACGAAATTTAACTTGCAAATTAGGAAGTTAATTTTAATATGCAGACATTGTGGTTTCGGTTACAAAACTACTATTCTTGGAATAAGGTGTGTGGCCTCCATTTTAAAGATCATAAAATAATGTAAAAGCATAGCAAAATTGTACCCTTCTCAGAAAATTGTATATACGGGATTATCAACATATTTACAGGCTTATTCATGAACAGGCATTTCCTGATGGCCGCATTTGCCTCAAGACTTATTTTTCGTCTCTTCTTATAACGAGTGAAAGCATGCAGTGCTACGATATTAATCTATGGTTTTATGTTGATAATTGCTTTAAACGTTCAATTATTACCTTTAATTAAGTAAATAATTTTTTATCATGTTTTAAAACCTAAGGTTATACCGTAAGCGTAGCCCACTTTATTGACCGCCGACATGCATGAACTAAAGTCTGAATTGGACCTACCCACATATTATGTATGTCATAAGTGCAACCATAACACATTTTAATACATCACAAAATAATCTTTTTCTAAATCTTGAACGATGGTAACATTTTTTTTTTATTATTACAGGAGTTATTTTCTCAACTACAATTTTCAAATGAAACGGCCCTCCCTCCCGATGCACTTAGAAGGGCGTTGGCCGAAAGTTTTTACGATCAACAACGTTTTCAATTGGGATTTATGGACGATGCAGCAGAATGCTTCGAAAATATGCTTCTACGTATTCATATGCACATCGCTAATGGAGAAGCTGAAGATATGTGTAATGCTCGACATTGCATTCCTCATCAAAAATTTGCGATGACCTTAGTAGAACAAATCGTCTGTTCTGCCTGTGGTGCCACATCTGAACCTTTACCTTTTACACAGGTAAATAAGTAAAAATTTTAATTCAACTTATTAATTCATTTTATTTTATAGATGGTACACTACGTATCAGCTTCAGCACTTACAGCACAGGCCCGTCAAATCACACCTGGTTCTTCTCAAGTTCCCGTAGATATGTTTGGGCAACTTTTACGAAGAGCCGGAGGTATGGGAGATATTCGAGATTGTCCCGTAAGAAAAGTTTTTAAACAAACAGTACTTAACTATCTAACTTGAATTTAACTTACAGAGTACGTGTGGTGCAAAAATTCAAATTCGACGTTCACTTATGAATCGTCCAGAAATTGTTTCAGTCGGGATAGTGTGGGATTCTGAACGACCTACACTTGAGCATATAATGGACGTATTTTCCGCAATTGGTACAACTCTTCGCCTTGCTGATGTTTTCTACAGTGTGGTAGATAATAGATGGGGCGATACTACCTTACATAATTTGGTAGGAGTTGTTACGTATTACGGAAAACACTATTCCACGTTCTTTTTTCATTCTAAACTGCGTGTGTGGATTTATTTTGACGATGCAACAGTACGTGAAGTTGGCCACGATGGGATCAAGTAGTTGATAAATGCAGACGAGGCCGTTATCAGCCTTTATTGTTATTATATGCTGTTCCTAATGGTACGCCAGTGAACACGGAGAATGCTCCAAAACAGATAACTCCTTATTATAACGAAAAAGGTTTTAAAACCGGTTCAAATACGTTAATGAGACGATCTGTTACTCCAAGTCCAGAAAAACCAACAATGGGTGGAAATACGCGAAGAGCGATAACTCCTAATCCGGATGGCAGCTTTTCACAAAAACCGCCCCTTCCTCGCCCTTACAATGAATATCAAAATCTTTCGGTAATTCAAGATAATATTCGTGCCAATATTCCAGCAGACGGTCAAGATGTTGTTGACGGTGACATTGCCAGAGAACCGGAATATATAAGTCGAAAATTAATGGAAAATGTTATCTACCATCAACAACATACTAAACCTCAAGTACATAGAACATTAAGTAATGGTTCTTCATCAGGAATGGAAGGAATCTGTGTACCGGAACATTTAAATGTACCAAGACGGAGGGATTCTGGTAACTGGAGCGGTGATCGTAATAGTGCTTCTTCCTCATCATCGACAACTATGGAAAATCCGTATTCATATCTAGTAGGAAAATTGCCCCAATCTAACGGTGGTAGTGTACCAAGCAGTCCCACTCGTGGAAAAAGTGACTCTTCTAGTGGAAGCAGTGGAGTATATGATGCAGGTTACGATTCATACTCTTTATCTTCAAATGACAGTTCAGCCATGGCTACCGTTCAGCATTTAATGAAACAAGGTCATTTAGCAAAAATACCAGAAGATTATGGAAATTCACCAAGTCAACAGTTGGGCGTTAGCTGTGATGTGTTATGCGATGAGGCTGACGAACTACTTGGTAAATCTCGCCAATTAGAAGACGAGCACGATCTCGTATTAGCGCTAGCTCTTTGCAATGCAGCGGCTACTAAAGCAAGGGCTGCTATGAACGCTCCATATAACAATCCGCAGACTTTAACGTTAGCCAGGATGAAGCATAATACGTGTATTATGAGAGCCAGAAGTTTGCATAGGAGAATAACTCAAACTCAAAATCCTCCTGCTAAAGAACTACAACCCGAAATACGTCACACTCGAGAAGGGAGTAGTGGAAGTGGGCGACATTCTCGTCAGAATTCTAGAGATAAAAGCCAACATTCACGACAAAATAGTAAAGAATTGTTAGTTGTCCCACCTGCTCAAGAGAAACCTGCACAGGCAAAAAGCATTGAAATATACGCCACGTTACCGAAGAAAAAAGGTTTATTAAAAAGTAAAGCAATTAATATAGAAGATGATGACTACATTTCTTATGATAAACCGCCAGCCAGAGAGTCAAGAGGTCTGCTTTCTAGAATAAAACTCAAAGATGAGACTAAAATAAAAGAAAAACGATCTCGAAGTGAAGACAGAAATAAAATTTCAAGAGATTTTTCACTTGCACCGAGCAATCTATTTTCTGGCACTAAAGATAAAGACACCTTAAAACGAGATGTAAGTAAGGATGACGACGATAAGAAAGAAAAAGACAAGAGTGGGAAAAAACAACATAAAATAAGGAGAAAGTTATTAATGGGTGGCCTTATTCGTCGAAAAAATAGAAGTATGCCGGATTTGACAAAAGGCAATGATGAACCAAAATTAAAAAATCCTCCCGTTTCATCTGTGGATGATAGCAATGTTGGAGTGAAGGGTGCGGATAATAATCTTACAAATATGTGCGGATATCTTTCAGAAGGTCATTTAGAATTTTCTGGAAATACCACTAACCCGAATTTAGAGAGAAGTCGTCTTATGAGAAAAAGCTTTCATGGAAGTGTAGGAAAGGTGTTAGCAGTTGCAAAAGTGCCTCCCCCTCCCCCTTTACGAACTACATCTCAACTTTCTAATAATAAACACAATGGTGACGAAATTTACGAAGTTAGAGACGAACGCCCAAATTATCAATACAATGAGAACATTATTAATCACGATTCATATTCTCTTTCGCATGTAGTATCTAATGCAAAACCTTTGATGACAGTTGAATGTAATTATCAAAATATACATAATTATCAGCAGCGCTACCAAACAAAACAAGAGTTTTTACCTTTTAATACAGTGGTTACTCAAGCAGATGTACACCAAGAACAAAGCCCAGTAAAACAAATGACTAATCATAAAACTCAGAACCTTGTCTCATACGATGATGGTGTTGATGAAGTGGATTCTATGCCATCTACATTATGCCATCATCTTGAATTACCTCCTTATCCAAGCCCAACAGGTTCAGTTATACATTCTCGACAAGGAAGTTCCGAGTTTCCCTTACCACCACCACCATTAGACTTGACTGCGCTAGATGAACATTTACCAACATCACACAATCTTCCAATCCCATCTTCACCGGCTGATAGTTTATTAGCTCAACTACAACTTAAAAGATTAGAAATATTGCAAGCGAATACTCAACGACAAAGTCATGAGTCTAGAACGTCAGCAGACACTTGGCTTAGAGAGTTACAAGCAAAACAAGAGGCTCTCAGAGTAAAGAAGGGGCAACTAGAAATTCCATTACAAGCAAATATAAATTTAATAAACCCACAAAAATTAGCCCCAGAAGTAATGTGCAAAGTGTCGGTTGAGTCTTTAAAGAATGATAATTCAAAAATTACATCTGTCAAGGATTTAGCATCAAAATTTGAGAATATTCAACCAAACCCCGTTAGACAACCAAGTCCTTCTCTTACATCTAAATCTTATAATTCATTACCAACGAATGGTATAAGATCATCTCCCTCCATCCACAATGATGTTCAAGCTTCCCAAAATACTTGCGATACTTCGCTAAATGTAGGTGTATTGTCACAACGAAAAAGTAATGAACGAGATATTACTGCAACTCAAATAGCTGCGGAAATTAATGAGGTGGAAAAATTAAATGCTGTGTACTTAATACCTTAAATGCAAATGTAAAGAATCAAGAAGAAAGTATTAAACGAAGTAAATCAATTAAAAAGAAAAGTGTTTCGTTTTGTGATCAGGTGATACTTGTTGCAACTGCAGATGAACAAGAAGAGGATGCTTATATACCTAATCCGATTTTGGAACGTGTTTTAAGAAATGCCTTTACAAAAACGGATGAAACAGCTGATGGTGATGAGAACTGCACTTTGTCAGAAAGTAATATTATTTATTCTCCACAAATAAGTACACCAGATGTAAAAATTGCTCAGAACAATGTGGTCAAACCACATCTTGTAAACGATAATAATTATGCCAGAAGGAATTCATTTGAGAATCTACTTTCAGCAGATAGTAATATTATTAACACACAAAAATGTCCTGAGTACTTAAACTACTCAAATACTCAAATAACTGCAGAAACAACTCCACAAATACATAACTTGTTGCAGATGCCATACCAGTCGTCGACTGAACAGTATAAAGTTCAAACATTTAATCAGCAAAGTTCATTATGTCAGAATAGAGCTTTGCATGCAACACAAGAAGAATATCAACAGGCAGTAAATGAACCTCGTGAGACTTACTACATATCTAGAGCTCAACAAGTTAGTAATTTTAATCAAGTACGCCAATCTCCAATTCCTCATCAGCCACAACCATTTAATAGTAACTCCCAAAATATGTGTTACCCAAATGCACAACAAGCATATCCACAAACAATTCAACCGCCTTATTCCCATTCACCTACAATTTCCCATCAACTAATGAATAATCCTTTATATTCTTATCAAAACCGCTCTCAATACTATCAAAAACCTCCAACACATCCTTCATATAAACAAATTATGCCAAATGGAGACAATTATCCAATCCAATCTGGACATCACAACATCCAAAATGCTGATAATCATCAAGGGTATTTACCATATCAACGTGTTCCACATCATTCAATTAATGGAGAAATAATACCTTATCCAAGTGGTCAACAGATAGAAAGAAATTATTCACCTTATCAGGTAGTGCCAAATTGTAATCAGTCAACAATTGAAAGAAATCGTATAAATGATGAATTGATTCATAGACAGTCACCTTCATACAATTCATCGCCATATCAACATGTGATGCCTACTAAGCAATATCTGCAGAAAAAGACAGTAAGTTTTGAACCCGGTACAAAAGGAGGTACTGAATCACCTACACCAAAAGCAGTTATAACACCTATTATTGTCAACCCTGTAAATAATAATACCAAAAACAATACATGTGTTAAAACTAAGTGTAATTTATGCCGCAAAAAATATGTGAATGCGTCCAATTCGTATTGTACGGACTGTGAATTTTATATGTCTCGATTTAAACCTAAAAGCTAGTATTCATTTAAAGTTGTTAGTACCTAGATAAAAACAATCAGTTTTGCCACTGATTAATAAATTGTGATATAAATGTTCAAACTAGTGTGTGTAGTCTAGTACTATAAGAAAATTATTGTATTAAGATCTCAGTATTTTTTATAGATTTTATAATTTGTACATACAAATTTTTATACAAAGCCTCTTTATTTTAAGACATAAATAAAAATGCCAATTTTTATTAAGATTATTTACCTTTTTTATATCATGGTATGATCCACTCTTTCAATTATTCTAGGTTTACTTTCAAATGAAAAAATTTTTGTATAACTCCAAATTTGCTCCAGATAAGAGTTCAATACTTCTATGGAAGTTGTAAAGGTAATCCACATAAATGGTCAATTAAAACTTTATGGGATTCCAATCACAAAAAATTGCATCCAAAGGTGACGGTGTAGAACTGGAAGACTGCAAGGTGTAAATAGAAATTCAAAAAAACCTACAAAGTAAGCAAAACTATCATCAACACTTGTATTTAGAAATGTACTTTTAGAAGATAATTAAAAAATGGTGTGGAACGACACAACCTACAAAATGGAAATTAAAAGAAATGAAATAATTTTAAAAAACTTTCTTTTTTTTTGTGTTGGGTTTTT
>JARFJB010001990.1:0-82500 GCA_036346205.1 Vesta saturnalis
CCCAAAAGAGAATACCATATCGAATATGACATTCAAAATACGCAAAATATAAATTTCTAAGTGGCAAAAAAGAGGATACTTGTTTTAACCTTTTCAATAAGTAATTTGCTTTTGCTAGAGTAATTTGTAGATGTTCGAGGTGACGTAACCAATTTAAGCTATTATCTACATGTAATCCTAAAATTTTGGAGTTATCAACAATATTTATGCTGGTGTCCGTATAATCCCGCCCAGCAAGATTAAATATTAACAGGTTTGTTTTATCGGTGTTTAACGTGAGGTAGTTGTTAGTGAACCATTGTTTAGTTTGTTTGAGAACTTCAAGAATACGATACTGGAGTAGAGAGACGTTCTCAGCCGCAACAACTATACTAACATCGTCTGCATACATAACAACATGTCCATTAATGTTAGAAGGCAGATCATTAACATAAATTAAATACAAGAGGGGTCCTAGTATGGATCCTTGGGGTACTCCCGTTTTGATCATTAATAAATCGGACTTATGGGTGGACACATAATGATTACTAGAGATACCACTTATTTGAACAAATTGATAATGTTCGCTCAAATAAGAGGCAAATAATTTTAACGCACTACCACGTATTCCATAGTACTGCAATTTACTTAATAATAGACTATGATTGACAGAGTTGAAAGCCTTTGACTGGTCACAGTTTATACTGGCTACAATGTTTTTATTCTGAATGTTAGTGTAAATAGCGCTTAATATTTCATGAATTGCAGTACTCGTAGACCGTTTTGCTCTAAAGCCATGTTGCTCCGTGCAAAAATAGCCATTTTTCACGAAAAAGTCGACCAATCGTTCTTTTATCGACATCTCAAATATTTTCGAAAATGCGGGCAGGAGAGAGATGCGTCTATAATTATTAGTGAACCTTTTGTCTTTTGCTTTAAATATAGGGACAATTTTGGAGATTTTTAATCTATCAGGAAAGATCCCACTACTGAAGGCATTATTAATCAGTCCTGACAGGGGTTGGGTAATAATGTGGGATACAAGTTTAATAGCTTTTACCGGTATATCATCATATCCAACTGAATTGGTGTTACGTAATTGTTTTATCAAAGTAACGACCTCTTCTTTAGTTATAGAACGACCTCTTCTTTAGTTATAGGGTTCCAAAACAACGAATTACCATTGACTTTTGGAAAAATAGCAGACTTATGAGGAAACTTATTGGAATTATTTAGTTCGCTAGTAGTAGTATCACAAAAATAGCGATTAAATTCATTAACCACCTCCAGTGGACAATTTACTTCCACATTATTGATCATTAATATAATATCATCGACATTTTGTTTATCATCTTTATTATTAAGGTTTTTTATGATATTCCATGCTGTTTTGGCTTTATTTTTAGAGTTAATAATAGATCTGTCATTATTCATTTTTTTGGCATTAATTATAATTTGCCTCAATACACGACAATATTTTTTGTAGTAAGTAATTAAAGTCTCCGAGGAGAAACGTTTTATTAAAATATGGAGCTGGCGCTTGGTGTTACAAGATTTAATGATACCTTTAGTTATCCAAGGCTTTTTTACCCTGTGTTTTTCTTTTATAAGTGGGAAAGATAAATGAAAGTAAGTCAAAAACGTATCAAAAAAGGAATCAAAATCTGATGTGTTATGCAAGAAATTATTATCGCTTATTAACAACTGACAAAAACGATGCGAGTTCAGTGCATTAAATTGTCTACTCATTTTTAGATAATGGTAAGCCTCAGGTTTAAATAAATTTTTGAATTGAATGATCTGGGCATTGTGATCAGAGAAACCCAAGTCAAAATTAAAAGTTGTAAAATTGCTAGTGTTACAGTTCGTTAAAATATTATCAATACAGGTTTCAGTCAATCTACATACCCTCGTAGGGGTGTCAATAGCCGGTATGAAGTTATATGATTGTAATAGGTTAATGAAACGTTTACTCGGTCGAGAATCCTTAGTCAGATCAATATTAAAATCGCCACATATGACTACGTTACTGTGGTTAATAAAAAAATCAAGTAAAATTTCTAGACTATCAAAAAATAAATCTATATTTCCACAAGGCGGTCTATATAGAGAAATGATTACAGTATTAAGATCTTGAACTTGTACACCAC
The DNA here is from genome assembly GCA_036346205.1 of Vesta saturnalis. Lineage (NCBI taxonomy): Eukaryota > Metazoa > Arthropoda > Insecta > Coleoptera > Lampyridae > Vesta > Vesta saturnalis. Next base: position 2,130 of record JARFJB010001990.1, read on the forward strand.
AACACTCAAAATGCTTTTCAACGGCTAATTTGTTAATATCCTCCAAAGCAATCCATTTTAGGCGATTCGACACAAGTATCATTGTTCCTCCATGGTTACTTGAAGTACGACAGAATGCATTAGCAGTGTGATAGTTAGGTAGTTTAAAAATAGTAATAGTATGTGAATCTAACCAATGTTCATGAAGGCATAATATATCAATTGGATGACTATGTAACAAAACCTCCAGATCATAACACTTATTAGTTATACTTTGCACGTTAAAGTTCATTATGCTAAATTTGTTTGCCCTAAAAAATTATCTAATTTGGGGACAGATGATCGACCTTCTACTGATGCATTCATCTTATTTAAGTGCTGGATTTGATCAGGTTCCATTTGCGGGTCCATATATGTAGTTAAGGGTAACGGGAGATTGTTTTCAGAATAATTAAGGCTTTCATTACTCACAGTAGTTTTTTTATATAGAAAACTCTTTATGCCTATACTAATATTACTTGAGACGTTTGTACTAATTTTTCTATTACAGGGGTTATCCGTCATTAATGAAGGTACTGTTGTGTGTCCTTCCGGCGACGCAAACTTGTGTCCAATATCAATCACCGTACAGTTATTTTCAAAGAACAGTTTTTTATCGCATATAGCTTTTCTTATTAATTCACCGAGAACTTTTTTCCCGCGAGCGTTTAAGTGCATACCCCTTTTGGAGTATAAGCTGCTACTTAAGACATTATTAATGTCCACATATGCAAAGTTATTACAAAATCTTTTAAACTTGAATATAGTTTCACTAAGTTTGCAGTTGGCAGAGTAAATATCATTATTTATACCTCCCTTAGAAGCATCGTTGTAGCAATAAGGTATTGTGCAGAAAAGTATATTTGTATTGTCAATTCTTGAACATAATTCTTTCACAATGTTGGTGCTAAATGTTTTTTTTTTATTGAGTAAAAAATCATTAACTCCACCTAATATTATAACATAATCCTGCTTTGTAAAACATTTGGTTAAGTTGTCAATATCATAAACAATATCTTTTAAGCATGCATTCGTTGCAAAGCGTGTCATTCAGTGTTGTTGCTAAATTCCTCCCATGACTATCAGCCAGTATTAGTATTTTCGGACTTTCCCGGACTATCATATCGGCCGTTGTATTCTCATAAGAGGCGCTCTTACCATTTACACTTTGATAAGTATTGGTTTCTTTAACAACTTTCGGAATGCTCGAATTTTTATTTATATTTATATCGTTATCACTATTAACATTCAACGTAGTCTTATTTAAATGATTTGACAACTTATTTACTTTGACCTTAATAGTAACATATTTACGCAATTTTGCAAGCTGAAATTGTAATTTACCTACTGCCACTTTCAAAAGATTAATTTCATTTATCAGTTTGAAACTAGTCTTATTACGTGCACGTTTTTGCGATACAGACAAATCTTGAGCTTTATTTCGAATATCGAGATGTGAATACAATCGATTAATCAATTCCATTTTCTTACCATTTGGACTCAGCCCGAGTTGTCTTAGTTCCATTCTGATCTCATCACATTTTAATTTTGAGATATCCATATTTAACACTTTTCCACTACTAACTACAGTTCTAGACACATTCACTATTTATATATTTTATTTTATTTTTATTTAAATTGCTACTAATTTTAAAACACATATACTACTCTAAACACAATTAATTATTTCTGACAAATAATCAGCAATATAACTATAATTGTTTGGAGTTTCACAAATATACATACACACACACGACGTGTGCAACAGTTAAAGAGTTGCTGATGTGTACATTGTATTCAATTCAGATTCAGATGTATTCTAAAACGTGTTGTGACTCTACAATGATTTTAAATGTGTAGCATTTACATGTCCACAGAACGATGAATTATTCTTGTAACTAAAAGAAAAGTATAATTTTATCACAATTTTTTCACAACTGAAAATTCTTTTAAGAAAAATTTTACCTTTAAATAAATATCGTAATGGTTATTGAGGTGTGTTGTGACTAGTGATGGCCACAATCGAATGATTTCAACAATCGCAACTTTACCTCTCGAGTGAAATTTACAATTGAATGATCATTTGAATAATTTGATTTAGTCACTTAGGCTAATCTTTCGGTTCTCAGGAGAATGCGAGTTTTCAAGCCTCGCTTGGCAAGTTGGCTCCGTACAAGCGACAATCGCCACAATGTATTACAGCTGGGATAACCTAATCGCTTTTACCCAGCTGCACGTGTTGCTACCGCCAAGGTAGTCAGCGGCGGTAAAGCCATACATAAATTAAATAATTATGCATTTACACCTTTAGGGTGAGATCGTAAATGGCATAGATTGGGTGCCGCCCATATCAAATTAAATTATGTGTTTCAATACGTACAAATTTATACTTGAAATATTATTAATATACATTTTTACATAATTGACCATAATGAATAGCTTCTTTAAAAATAAATCAAAACGAGCCAGCAAAGTTATCTCCTTCATATTTGTTATAATTATATAATTTAGTTCATAATTAAAATAACCGATATATTGATGGGCGTTGTAAATGTAAAAATGATAAAAGAACAAGTATGATTGTTTTAATATAAATTTAATTTGCAAAAATAAGTAGTTAATTGTCTTACATATTATTGAATGCACCTAATCAGATACTGATTAAAAACTAAAACTCAAAAAGGTTAAGAAAATTGTACCTATTTATTTTAATACAGAAATAACTAATCATCAAAGGCGGGTAAATTAATAAATGGAGAGAGTATTTATTATTATGATACCCTAATAAAACTGTCTTGTCAAGGTGGTTGCAATTTTTTTTCTCCCTTATCTTTCCTTTATCATTTTTGTTAAGTTTAGTTCACTGAGGTCAAATCAACGTGCAAAGTCGATTTCGAAAATTAGAATGAGTCGCCGCATTGGTAATAAAAAATCTATAGTTTGGGAGTTTTTTATAAAATTAATGGATCAGTCCAGTGTCGAATGTAACCTGTGCAAGAAACGGCTCAAGTTTTTCCAAAAAAAACTACCAATTTGAAAGATCACTTAAATCGAATGCACACAATTGCTCTAAAGCAAGTCGAAGCGGAACGATATTCTGGACCTAAAGAAGAGGAAGATAAACCTACGTCTTCCAATCCAGCAACGCGGCCAGTTCCTCCAGTGGCAAATCAAACCACTTCTACTTCGAACCAGGGTGCTTGTGCACCAACCTTTTCTTCTGATCCTTCAGCCAGCGATTGTACTTCCAGATATGTCTTCACTTGTACCAACAGGGTTCAAAAAAAGGTTCTCGGCAATTACAATTGTATGGTACGAGAAACAAAAATGAACTTACTAAGGCGGACAAGAAAGAATTAGACGAAGCCATTTTAAAAATGGTAGTTGCCAATTTTCATCCTTTTTTTTAAGCATTGTTGAAAATAAAGGCTTCTTGGAATATTCAAGAAAACTACAATTGACAGGGGGTAAGTTGCCAGAACATTTGTTTAAGCCTCCTAGTAGAAAATATTTAAGCAATGTCATTTTATCAGGGGCATACAACAAATCTATTTAAAATTTAAAAGCTTCTCTGGCTCTTGTAAAAAATATAGCAGTGACGTCGGATATCTGGCAATCAGATAATAACAAGTCATATGTTACTGTTATGTCATTTTATTTTGAACGAAGAACTTCAAACAAAAGTATTAGCTATTGTCAGATTTCCGGAGTCGCACATGGCCGAAAATATTGCAATTCTATTGAAAACCGTTTTCGATAAATGGGAAATAAATAATAAAACCGTTACCATCGTAATGCCGCAAACGTGAAAGTGCAGTGAATGATCACCTGAGGAAATATCACCAGCTGTGTGTGGCATACACCCTAAATTTAAGTGTAACGGAGGCTCTTTCGAGTCATGTAATTTTAACACATATTTTTAAAAAGTGCAGAGGTATAGTGGGGCATTTCAAACATAGTGGTGTTGCTACAGAAAAGTTAAAAACATCCAAGAAGCACTTAGAATGCCAATACTGAAGGTGAAACAAGATGTGCCCACACGGTGGAATTCTGTCTTGATTATGATAGAATGATTAATAAAAATTAAGGATGCACTGACACTTGCATTAATTAACTTACCTCGTTCACCCGCATCGTTAGATGTGGACGAATGTGCCCGATTGTGTAGCTATTTTGAAACCATGTCCTTGGTGGTTCCGATAGTCAGGAGCCTTCAATTCCCATTGAACACTGTTGTAAAGCTTTCAACTGAAGAAAGAGAAATTCTTTGGGTCAATTTGATAGAAATTATCAATCGGCGATTTCTTGATTTTGAAGAAATAAAGTGTCCGCAAAAGCAACCTTTATAGATCCTAGATTTAAAAAGGTTGCTTTTGGAGTTGATGACAACGCCAGAAAATCCCAAAAGTGGATCACGCAAGAAGTGACCGATATTCTGGAGCGAAAGAGTAATGAAGATGAACCGATGGAACAAAATGCAGTTCAGCAAGAAAATTATGAAGCATTGGGGTCCATATGGAACTATTTTGATGCCAGAGCAGCCCAATATCATCCCACAGCGGTTCCAGCAGCGACCACTGCAACTATACTGGTCCGTCAGTATGTGGAAATGCCACTTTCAGATCGAACGAAAGATCCCCTTGCAATTCTGGAAAAACTCACAAGAATCTGTTGCCCGAACTGTATGAACCGACTATGAAATACTTATGTGTGTCGAGTACTTCTGTGCCGTCAGAACGTGTATTTTCTAAGTGTGGTGATATAACGAATAAAAGACGCAATCGATTATCAGAACAAAATTTGGACCAAATTATTTACCTGAAAAACAAACTGTAAGCCATTTTTTGTTTTTTTAGTTTTAATTTTTAGTATTCTACTGTTTTAGCATAAAAGTTCTGTTTGTGAAAGAGTTCATTATTTGATCGTTTCTTTTTCATAATAGTCTTGCCAGGTCAAAGAATTTACGATTCAGTTTCGTTTATGTTATTAGGAATAAGTGCAAGAAACGTTTACTTTTCATTTTATACATAACAGTTTTGTTTAGTCATATATACTGAACCTGAAGTCTAATTTAAGAATTTGTTGTATTTAGAATTGTGCTACGTATCCTTTCAAACATTAAAACTTAAAACTATTTTTTATGTTCGTTGATGTCGAATGATTGAATAAAATTTAAATAGATCGAAATGCGTGCTATATTTCAAAACTAAACACTGTGCAAGCAAAAATGACCCATATGTCAGGCTACTAAACGTGTAAATTGTAAGTAACCCAAATATGGTGTTCCCGACTCCGAGCAAAGCTGCAGTGTAATAATAATTCGATCTGATCACTGCAGCCTTGAAGCGAGAGGGAAGAGGAACGAATGAATATGATGATGAGTGACGCGGCGCAGTAGGTACTAATTTTGATCATCAAATCATTTGAATGATTTTCGCATTACCTCTCGAGATATTCGATAAATCGAATGATCGATTATTTTTCATTCGAGAGGTCCCATCCCTAGTTGTGACCATAGGGCGGAGCAAAGCTTCTTGCTAGTTGTTAATAAAAGCTGATTTGTCAATTTTAAATTCAGTATGTATATTATTCTCAATTTCTATTCGCCTTATCAAATAAAATTTTATACAGCTGTTTAACCCCAACAAAGGTTTACCCTTAAATTTAACTACAATAAATCTTATTTTATAGCTTTTGTTTGCTATACAACACCTTAAAACAATATCCCCACTTACTTCTAAATCGTTTTCACCATAGGAGACCACTCAGTGCTTTACCTGTTGTATCTCTTTTCTTTTTTAACTTAATGACAAAATCTAAAGGCAAAATATTACTTTGTGCTTCGTACCAAGTTTAAATTTAATTGGTTCACCTTCTATGTATACTGTTACAATCCAATCTTTCTCTTTGTCATAATATCCCGATGACTTTACCGTACCTTTCTTTCATCTGGTTCATCCTATTTAGCCTGTAGCTAACAAATACATTTCAAACCTTTGATTCAATTTCTCATAATTTTTATTTAGTTGTTGATTGAACACCAACAGACTAGGTAAATGGATTATCCATTTGTTTCTTCTTTTTTTTTTTTATAGAACAAGACTACACCTCTCTCAAATTACTTAGTTTACACCTGACACCATGTTACATGTTTATTATTGAGGATGAGATAATAATTATGATCGCTTTTATACCTCTATATTTAATATGATACTTAAGACGAATTTTAGCGAGGAACGTGGTTCGTCACTTTTTCAGCGCGATTAAAATAGTGACGTCATTAACAACTGCTCTCACCAAAATGACATTTTCCATCAGTCTGCCCTCTGTTGTTTACAATTTAAAGTTTGTGGTTATGTTCTCAATTCAAATGCAATGAGCCAAGAACAGAATTTGATTGTATTAGCAAATCATATGCTTTTTGATTGTGACACTACCATCATTTTGCATCTATTGTGAATAACACAATTAAAACTTACAACACAACAGAAAAGATACTTTTATGTGCTACTGTAATTAGGGAAACACACATTCGACCAGAAGGGTATTATGAAGATTGGTTACCTCGTTACCTAGAGACGAATTTTTCAGAATGTTTCGAATGTCACATACTGTATTCGAACTGCTTTCAAAGAAAGTGTTTAAAAGTAAAAAAAAATGCTCATGGTGGGCATTTACCAGTTCCTCAGGAAAACTGTTTACTAATGACATTATGGTACCTTGGAAAAGCAGAAACATTTGTTTCTATTAATAAAATACTTATTTGGAATCCCTACTTGCTGGTAATACCATAGGATCTTATGTGAATAGGCTTACCTATGGACCTTATATATGGTAGTACAATGGGGAATTATAAAGATACACAATAGGACCACAGATACTACAATAAAAACGTTCTTTAATTCTAAGTTCAAATCATTATTTACAATATGAAAATATAAACTTTCACCATTATCACACATAATAAAATACTTATCTTTTTTGGGATTTTTTAATGGTGTACTTTAAATTATACAATCTAAACGTTTCGATAACACTTACAGTTATCTTCGTCAGTAGTAATGTTTGTTAAAAATTGTTAAAGATGTAGTAAACAATTTTTTCAAATTTGACAAAATTGTTTACTACATCTTTAACAATTTTTAACAAACATTACTACTGACGAAGATTGTTACTGTCCGAAACCGGTTAATTATTTTTTTTTTACATTAAAACTTAGTGTCCACACTCACTATATCATCATTAGATTCTGTTATCGTCAATCAATTAATGTATTTTCACTAACCATCATTGAGCTACTATTTTTTCAACATCAATAGTTTTTCTACAGTTTTAACTTCGATAGAATATAGTTCGGAAATTGGCCGCAGGTAGGCAGGTAAAAACGAGTGATTTTTGCTTTAACAGCATGACAGTTGAGGGTGAAAAAAGGAATTAAATTTCGGTTAATTTAAGAAGCATCCCTGGTATTTGGGGATTAATTATGCTATAAATATAAATTATCCACAACCAGATTTATTGGTGATTCATTATTTTTACCTGCTCAACGAGCTATCGTTTTTGAGACAATAGATTCTCCCATTTTAATTATATAAAGCCGTAGCTCACCGACATATTTTCTACTTTTACATAATTGGAAATATCGTACAATCGATAGAATTGAAAATTGATTAGTAACCTTAAAAGATCTGTATTCAAACAGATCGTCATGTTTGGGTTTGCGATTTCCTTTACTTATATTTCCACATAAGAAACATAAATTTATTACGAGGAACTTTGGTAATGCTGTCTCGGAAGATTCACCTGAGATAACTGGCAGGGAATCCAGTCAGGAGACCTCTTGACCAAAACCGGCACGGGTTGACCCTATGATAGCCACTCGCTTTCCGGTTATGTATAGTTTTACGTATCTTTAAAGTATTTTGATTATTATTGCCTTATGTGTATTTTGATGTTTCAATTGTATTAATTAGGATTTAATGCTTACTGAAAGGTGCCCACTGGTAGATTTTCATTTTTATTGCACACCTATATTAATGACTTTGACAAAATAATAGATAGAAATTTAATACTGAGTAACCAGTCATATGGCCTAACTGTTCTATTGGGTTATAGAAGAGTATTTTTAGAGATCCATAACAGAAATTCAAATTACAAATGTTACTTAATGTAATGAATTAATTATAACAAATAACTGAATATTTCTTTTACTAAATAAGGGGGACTTTCCAATTTGATTAAATTTATGAGTTATTATGACTTGAGTATAAAACAAGTACTTGGTTAAATACTTCGGGGTCAGTTTTAAGAAAATTCAATCATAAGTTTTGTGTTGTAACCCTTATTGGTAATTCCACCATTACAAATGCTGATTATGTCTTTAGTGTGTGCCAAAGAATACTTATGTTTAGGAAAATAAGGGAAACCTTATTTGAATTATTATTAGAATTAATAATTTGAGCTTATTAAAATTGATTTACTTACTAATAAAAACAACTTATTTTATCGTCTTCAAGACGATTGGCGCCCTCTCTTTTATTCTTTATTCTGTTAAATCCTTCCCCAACGACTTGCCTCCGCAATACTAAGAGCTAGCCGAAGAGCCTTGTACCCTAGGTAGGTAGCAAGATAACTGTAAGTGTTATCGAAACGTTTAGATTGTATAATTTAAAGTACACCAAAAAAGATAAGTATTTTATTATGAGTGTTAATGGTGAAAGTTTACATTTTCATATTTGTTTCTATTGACAAATTTAATGTAAGCGAATCCACTGTGTTACATGTTACTGAAAATTATGTAGCAACAGTGACAAGTTTAGCTACAGAATATATTACATGGCCTAATGCTGAAAAATGCACTACTATAGAGCAACAATTCAATGCTATTGCTGGATATCCTGGTAAGGTGATTTATATGGTTTCTATAGATACTATCCTTACGTTCCAATCATAGGTGTGATCAGAGCAATCGATAGCTGCCACATCCCTTGCAAAGTGCCAGAAAACATCAGTTGAGCTATCTGAATAGGAAACATTCCCATTCAATCATACTTCAGGGGATATGCAATGCAAATTGTATATTTAGTAATATTTTTGTGGGATTTCCTGCCTCAGCTCACAGTTCTAGGGTAAATATTCTTTTTGTGAAATAACAAATACCAAAGTCATCATTTACACGTGTTTCAAAATGGGAGTTTATACAAGAATGTAGAAGAGTTTGGCCCAGATACTTGTTTTTATAATAAGCATCATTTACTGGGAGATTCTGCCCGTTTCCTAAGGGAGTGGTTAATTACACCTTACATGTAGTTTTTTGTAAGGATGTTTCAGTGATAATGGTCGACTATGTAGAGCGGAAACAAATCATAATACAGTTCATAGTCATATAAGAGTAGTGATTGAAAATACTTTTGGGAGACTAAAGGGAAAGTGGAGGGTCCTCCAATATGTGAATGTATACTCTGTTAAGAAAATAGTTTTAATAACTACCGCATGCTGTGTGTTACACAATTTTACATACTTATGTAATGATCGCGTGGCCTGAAACTTATGTTGAAGAGGATGATCCACTTTATACCAATTCTAGACATGAAAATAATTCCATACAAAGTAATATGAAATGCAATTCTATAAAGAATTTATTGAGTAATAATGTCTAGACTCGAGTATATTATTAATGTAGAAATGCAGTTTTTTAATAAAGACATTTAATTGTTTAAAAATTTCAATGCGATTCAGACGAATCCCGTTTTCTTTTCTTCCGCTCTTCAACCATTTTCCTGAATATGGATAGGAATTCTTTTTTATATTGATTTCATTCCTTTAATAAATTTTTAATATATTCAAAATGACGTCTGTTGTTTTCTTCTTATTGTTTGTGTAACTGTTCAATTGTTGCAATAATGTTGTCTGCATTACTTCTTGGCTTTATTTTAGATGGTGCCCGACCAATGGTGACGAAGTACCGCTAGTGGAAGGACTAGGTGGCATTTTCCTCTTCATTTTCCATAATAACTTCAATGTTGCTTTCGTTTTCCTGTTCACCTGGAATACTGGGTTATAAAATACATTGAATTTAAATTTAATACTTTGATGAATAATGCTCAATCACTTAGAAAGTTAATGAATTCATTAGAAAAAAGGATAGCCTTGTGCATCCGTGAAAATGGAGGGCATTTTGAACATTTACTGTGAATTGTTCAATTACCTATTGTTTTTTCAGAATTCAACGCATTTTAATTTCATTGTGCTGTTAATTTAATAAGTCTGTTTCATGTTCATATTTTTTTATTAAAAATTATTTTGCATAAAAATTTGTGACTAACATTAAGGATTAAAAATTACTATTTATTTTTTTATTAAATACATAAATAAAAAGTTTACCTCGAGTAGGATTCCAACCTACGACCTGTACTTTGCTAGAGTACTGCGCTAACCAACTGCGCAATCAAGGTTCAAGTCCCAATCGATGTAAACTTTGTCTTTATGTATGTAGAACTGATGTAAATTCTAATATATAATGAGATTACAGTCAAATTACTTATATTAATGGAATGTGAGCCTGCAATATCGCAAGGATTCACACATACCAAAGCAACTTGACTAATATTAAATTATTATAAGTTTTTGTTATGAACGAATAAGTTCAAAGGTAAATATGTAATATAATAAAAAATAATAATTTTTATAGAAGTACTTGGTGAAGGATTAGTTTTTGTTTCCGAAGCAGCAGGAACTTATAAGTGTAGGAATCGGTTTTTATCGACTACAACAAGTGCATTATTATCAATATTTGTGTATAACCACATCTCTGGGGTAGTTTATATCTTGTTTCATCTGCAATTAATTATTTAATTAGGGGGAAGATTGAAACAATTTAAATACCGTCAGTAACAATTACATAGCACCCATCTTCCACCTCTATAATAGTTACATTTTGAACGTTTTCCATTACTACATAAGGTATAAAAAGATGACTACAAGAATATTTAAAAACAGTTATGCAAATATTAATCACAAATCGACCGTTTAAAGTGAAGTTAAAACGTTTTTATTTTAATTTACAAATCGACCTTCGAGTGACACGAGTATTAACGAACCATCAATTTTACTATTGAACACATTTCTCACACATCATCCAGCGTTTCGTCGAACAACGTTCGAATTTTATAATAATGACGTCACTTGTTCATCACTAAAACCCGATTTGCCTTAATTCGTGAACCACGTTCGTCGCTAAAATTCACCTCAGTACATTCTTATTGATGCATTGTTGCCAACTCTACTATATGTAACACTGAAAAGTATATCATACCATTTTTTGTATGTTGTTGCCACTATTTGGCCATCTTGTATCGCTAATACCTAAAATGTTTATGTTCATTCTATCCATTTCTTGTACTACGTTGTATATTTTACCAGGCGCACACATGCTTTGTACGTTCCATGTACCACTTTGATATATACTTTATCCAATTCCAATGATTAAAACTAATATAAAATACACATTAGCATATTTTGTAATGTCAGAATAAAAACTAGTGACATTTTTAAAGATTATTTACACTAAATATAAATAAGGTTATAAAACCGAGTATTTACAAGATAAATTGTCCACCCTTCAACTTGGTTTATACACAATAAATAATTTAAAAGTTTGATATTAGGTATTACTCTAATTTAAATTTATATAATTTATATTCGTATTTGTTTAAAGAAAAGATTAGATGCTTAAAGGGTTTTGGCATTATTGTCAAATTTCAATTTGGTATCCACATTAAAAATGATTAATAATGGTACATATTTATTGACAACAGCCTAAATTGTTATTGGAAATGTTTGAAATACTACACAATTATAAAAGATACGCATTTTTAATATGAATAATAACTGTTAAAGCTGAAATTTTGATAGTCAACTTTAAAGTTTGATAATAATATAAATATATATCGAAAACCATCCATTAAACACAGCATTAATTTGAAAAATAATAAAACTCTAACTGTTTAATAACCCGTAAGATTGTACTTCTACTAACCTTTTGATATCGTCTTCGGTTAAATCGGGATGAATTGATGCAACATATATTCTATTGTAACTTTTTGCTTCTTCTTGAATTTCGTCAATAACTGTTTGTGCTTGTGGCATATTACTTGGCCTACCGACAACTTTAATATTCCTTCCTCCAATCATTACCCCATTCATTTGTTCGAGTGCCAATTGAGCTGCTTCTGGAATTTCATATTCGACAAAAGCAAACCCTTTATGTTTTTGTGTAATAGGGTCCCACGACATATTAATGGATTTGATAGGTCCAAATGGTAAAAATGCTTGTCGAATGGTGTCTTCTTTTAATTCAAAACTGATACTTCCCACATATACCCTATATGTAAAAATACCGTCAAGTATTTATGCTGTACAGAAATAGTTGATCATTGTAAATTTTAAATATTTACAATGATCAACTTTGTAATAAATGACATGTATTAAATAAATTTATTGGTAATTTAAACACAGAAAGAAATGTCAAGATAAATGAAATAAAAAATATTAATCAGATCTTATCAGCAAAATTTCATAAGCTGGAAACACAGTCTCAACAGCTTTTAATACATATTAAATCATCAGCTAATAAATTCATGCATATAAAGCTAAAAATTATTGCATCACAGTATTCTTCTTGGCAAACAAACTTTATATGAAAAATAAAAGCAACAACTATATATGCCCAAGAACAATGTGGTACATGAATATAAAAAAAAGTTAACGCTAACCTGCACATAAGGGCGAGAGCCTGCTGTCGCTGGACCTGAGTCCTCTGACTTGCCATTTGCTGGAACAAAGGACAAGCGCCATTTCACAAGAAGTTAAAGCAAAGTTTGGGGGCGAGCTCTCGCCCCCTGAGCGGGCGCGTGTTTAGAAACTACGCACCACTAACCTGCACATTAAAACTAATACTTGATGCCTCTGGAAGGTCTTATTTTTCTGCAGAGAAATTATTATATATTATTATCAGCGGAACAGTTGCACCATACGATGCAACATATAGTTGACCAAAAGAGTATCTACTACCATTGCATTAACAAATAATAATAAAATAAAATATATTAACACAAGAAATAAGAGATTATTAACCCAAAAATAAACAAAGCATTGCAAATTTATTAAGCGCACTCACTGGGTAAACTGTGATATAAAAAGTGAACATGCATTAAACTTCTAATGTTGATAAAATGTTACTATTCACAAGACTAGATCAACTTAATCTTGACTTTCTAACCGATTAAAATAATCATATACTGAACAAAAATTAATATTTAAATTTTGAGGTGCGATCATAACAATACTCGAATTGACACAGCAGAGTGATTAAAAGATTATCTTCTACCAAAATTACTCAATCAAATCTTATAAAAATAGTGAAGCTCAAATGTAGCAAGTTACTGCAATAATATTGTTAAACTATGCTTTAAATACCAAAAGAAATCCAGATGGAGCAGTAACTTGCATTATCTTCTCATGCAAAATGTATATAAATGTGTGGTAAATTAATATACATACTTGTTGCTGATGCGCCAGAGTTTGTTTCATAAGAACCATCTTAATACTTTGTTCCATCGCATATTTTTTGGCCCTGTTGACTGTATCGCTTTGATCAGAAGAAAGTTTTGGTAATGCTCCACCCAATATACCAGCTATTGTGCTACTTCTGGCACCTGGACCTAAAAAATTAAGGAAGTAGTGCAAAAAATTGAATGTAAAATGTGAATCTTTTATAAGTTAGTGAAACACCAAAATTCCTGTGTGCATAAAATTTTAGTCACCATTGGCATCAGGTTCACAAACCCAGACTTTGAAATTTGAAGGGAAAGGTTTTTTTTAGAGTGTTGAGGTACCAAATTGTGAAACAGTCAAATTCTATTTTGCATGTAGGTAATTGTTCTGGAAGATGTCGTTTTTCATAGAAGTACATAATAAGTTAGATATGCGCTGACTTTCTGACAAAATTGGAAGCATAATTTGATTTTCTGATGAATTAAGAGAAGATATTCTCAAATTTTATATTTGCCTTTATAACTTAATGTATAGTAAACTTAATGCAAAAAATCGGATTTTGGTGAAGCGGTACAGGAAAAATTATAGGGACGGATAAGGCACGCATAATCGTGAATTTTTCTTTGAAACACAAATATAAAGGTTGATGTATATCGCCGGGTGCGATTTTTATACAAAGTCTTCCCTTAGACCGCACGCGTCTAAAATTGTGTCTCTCTTAACTTTTGACAAAATCGAGGCCAAATCTTATCGCATGAACTATCTTTTAAAGATAAATTGTTTTTTGAAAATTTAAACATGGCACCACGGGGACCATAAACTAATTTTCACATTCCCGTATACTATACGAAGTATAGTAAAGGGAAGGTATTGCTATCATGAAAAAATTTAACCTCGAGATTTTGACGGATCTTCATGTTTTGAATTCTCCTGTACTATACGAAGTATAGTGTGAAGCATACGTAGTATAGAGTGAAGAAATGTGGCGGCTATTATGGCAAAATCGTAGATCCGTATCAACTTTTGGGACATGTAGGACCACCGGAAGTACCAGTTAACCTACAGTTTTCAAATTTTTCAAGTAAACTACTAGTTTATATGGAGCCATTAAATTGGAACTTCTCACACGCATGGAAGATAATAAAAAACTATTAGATATGCAATTTCAAGCTGATCGAGCCACTAGAAATGGGCATATACAGACCGCAAATGCGCCCGGAAACTATGCGTTTTCCGGCCTAGGCCGGCAAAAATAATACGAAATTATACTTGGTATTCCTTGTAGTGATAGAACTGATAGAATATTCGCCATAATCGACATTCGACATGACACAAAGCCTAATCGCGTTACCGTGTACGCGTCCGTTACCATGTCTGTGTTAGTTCCTTATAAATTACAACCTACATGTATAAATTATTATGAAATCAACAAATTGGTAAGGTATCTACAAAATTCGAGTAATGAATAATTTCGCAATTTTGAATTTTTTAGGTTATTTTGGTTACTGTCGGTTGTCAGTATTGCCAACTTAATTTCAACAGGTAAGAAATTTTTAAAAAGTACAACAATTTTGTTTATTGATTTTAATAACACACATCGGCACAAAAAATCTTGTGCAACACTATGCCATAAAATGGTTTGTGAGTGTTCACAAATTTACAAAGCTTTCTCGTACTCGCAAACCTTGATTTTCTGGCATTATAATACAAATAACTATCATATAAAGACTTTTAACCAAGATTTTCGACTGGGATGCTGCAGAATCAACTTACATTGTGAAAAACGTATGCATACATAGTTTCAGCTTAAATATCAAACTAAAAATGAACAAAAACGGTAAAAATTAAAAATCTGTAACAATTTAATAACACCTTATTCAAAACGTACGTAAGCGTTAAACATTAGAAATTACTTATAAATGTATTTTGATTTATTGTTTTAAATACAAGGCATTACCTAAAAAAAGTGAAGAAACTATAATAAAAGTGTTGAGGGACATGTAAAACATGAACTAAAAAAAGGTACACATTATTCGTAGTTTTATTATGTAATTATACAGGGTGGTCCAAATTTTGGAACAAAATTCATAATTTCGAAAATAATTATTTTTGGAAAAATCTCTCGCACAGGTCGATTTTTATTTTTTGTTGGTCACATTTTAGCATACAAAAATGTTACCAAAAACTCAAGATGGCGACCACGCGCCATTTTGCAAAAACATTAAAATGGAAAGGGGGGTCATGTGGCACATCGTTGGAAAGTTCTTAACAATGGAAATTCGACCTTTTAAATGCGTCACTTTTTTCCTTTCTGTAACACATAACAAATTAAAAATACTTTCGAATTTCAAAAAAGCAAATTTTATTTCTGTAACAATGTAATCATACGTAAGATAAGTTAGCTAATGATCACCGTAGATGTTCCAGAAAGGAAAAAGTGACGCATTGAAAAGGTCGCCATTTTGTTATACCTTAATCGAATGTGTTAAAATTTGGGATTTGAATTCCCATTAAGAGATTTCCAACGATGTGCCGCATGACCCCCCTTTCCATTTAAATATTTTTGCAAAATGGCGCGTGGTCGCCATCTTGAGTTTTTGGTAAAATTTTTGTATGCTAAAATGTGCCCAATAAAAAATAAAAATCGACCTGTGGGAGAGATTTTTCCAAAAATAATCATCTTTGAAATTATGAATTTTGTTCCAGGCTTTTGGACCACCCTGTATAAATCCGTTAGTACTTTTATTGTATATATGTATGTATACGGGTATTCGAATTCCCATTGTTAAGAGATTTCCAACGATGTGCCACATGACCTCCCCTTTCCATTTAAATATTTTTGCAAAATGGCGCGTGGTCGCCATCTTTGTATACAACTACGTTCTCATAAACAAAGAAAAACATTCATTATGATACAATATTTTGAAAAAATTATTTTTATACAAATATTATTTTGTTAAGTTATTTACATACCATATAAATCATATTTTACATTAAAAAATGATAATTTTCCGACGTTATGTATCGAAGTAATATAAATCTATAACAATCATTTTTATGGAAATTTTTCAAAGAAACGCTATTTTTCTTTCATAAAAGTAATTTTCTCAACGTCATTTGACTTTTCCAATTTCCCGATTTTTCCATTACGTATCCAACTAATAGAAATGTGTACTAATCACCTTCACTAAAAATTGTATGAATATGTTATTTTCCAATATTATAAATCGGTTTTTTCGCGCCATTTTGAATTTTCCAATTTTCTCATTTTCCAATGTTTATTAAAATTTTTCAAAATAAATAATTTATCGTTTCTTAGATAATTTTTTCAATAATTTTTTGAAATATTGCAAATTTAGCCATTTTCCAGGCGCCATGTTGAATTTTCACTTTTTTTGACATCAGATTCGTAATCAACGACCTCGGACCCTCCCTTTGTTTTTTTTAAATTCTCAATCTAGTGTCTGTTACCTCACACGCCCCAAAGGGGGGTTGGCTATATTGGGGCAAGGGGGCATCTCCCGCGAACCAAACCTTTCTAATTCTTAAATGTACGGCTAACTAAGAAAATGCAAAAGGTTTCATCAAAATTCATGCTGGCTAAAAAATTTCTACACAAATATTAGTTTTTCCTGGCCCATAAGATATTCGCAGATATTTTAACTTAAATAAACATGTAAGTGAAGCAAATAAAATGAAAGGTAACAGTAAAAAAAAAAAAAATAAATAAATAATAATAATAAGCAATATATTAAAAACGTATAGTACATTTCAATTGAGTGCCTAAAAAATTCTTTAATGTTGTACTTTCGCAATTTTTGAAAGCAATCTAGACAAGGACCATAGAGAAAGCCACAGTAATTAAACCTAGATAGCACCATCGAATCGCAAAGCAACTTTTTGAGCTGAAAGTCTAATAAATGTCTAGTTGCATATAACGTCTTTAACGAACCATAAGATTTTTGTATTAATTTAGTAACGTGTTCCCTAAATCTAAGCTCTGCATCCATTACAATTCCCCGATTACCAACCGCTTCCTATCTAATTATACAAGAATTATCTATCTTAACAATAAAAGTATTTTTTAACTCACGGATATTGTTTCGACTGCCAAACAAAAGAAAAAACTCTTTATAGGGTTTAACTTCAAATTAAATTTACCCGATATTTCTTTAATATTTCGTAATTCTTTATTAACGAGCTCTAGAGCTAGATTTCGTTCTTCAAAACTAAAGTAAAGTTGCAATCATCCGCCTACTTTGCAAATCGTAAGAGAATTAATAACTTCAAAAGTGTAACTAATGAAAATAACGCGACTAAGCACCCAGCCTTGAGGTACCCCTGAAAGAATATTCAAATAAGAAGCAAAGTCGTTTATCGTTTAAATATGAACGCACAAGAGATTCAGCACTTAAATTAAAACCAAAATATTTAAGAAGAGCACAATTTAGTTAATGGATAATAGTATCAAATGCTCTTGACATATCAAGAAGAACTAACACTGAAATTAAACCATTGTCCGCCGAAGTAAAAAGATGATCCATTGCAGTTGCTAATGCAGTACAGGTGTAAATCCTTTCCTTTATCCACATTGCGATAAAGGCAGCAAATTGTTAGACACGAGGTAAGAATAAATTTGGTCATAAAGTAGCTTTTCAAATAATTTTGAGATCACAAGCAAAATACTTATAATTCTAAGATCCCAGAAAGACAACGGATTCGCTTTCTTTGGAATGGGTATGCCAACTGAGCTTTTTCAAGACACTTAAAGTTATAAAACCTCTCTAACACACTCTAATTATACATTACAAGATGCTACTGCTATAGCCAATGCATTTAATGACTTTTTTGTCAACTCGGTGAGAGAAATCACCAACATAGTAAAGCCTAACAATGAACTTGCAGTGAATAAAATTCCTTACATTACCTCAACATTATTAATTCCAGCGTCACAGGATGAAGTTAGGAATCGATTAGTTTATATTTCGACCTAAGATTCTCTCGGTTACGATGAAATACCGTGTTCTTTACTCTGTCATGTTGCTCATATATCTGAACTTTTGACAACGTTAATTAATAAGTCCCTTTCACTAGGTGTTTTTCCTCAAGAACTTAAATTGGCAATAATTGTTCCAGTATTAAAAAAAGGTGATCCCACTCTGACAAATAATTATAGACCTATCAGCATTCTCAAAAATATTTAAAAAGGCTTTTTCAGGGCTAGGATCACCATGACTCCCATTAAAAAATAAAAAAGTAACAAAAAGTAACTCCTTTATTTGCTTAAAAACTTAATAAACATATAAATAATATATTCACAATCAATAATGATCACTATTCTGTGAAATAAAACAAAAATGTATATGCATTATGGTCTATATCATAAAATTAAGTTTAATTTTCAGAATATAATTAAAATTTAAATTCAAAAGAAAAACTTGATATAATTGATCACACATAAACATAAAACAAACATATAAGTAACGATAACAACAGTATACATACATATTTATTTTTTGGCTTTTTATTGCTTATTTGTTTCCGTTTTCGCTCATAATCGCGTTCAATCTCCTCTTGTTTTTTCTTTTCAGTCATTTCTGCCTTCCATGCAATTTGAGCAAAGTCTAACAAAGTTTGTGCGATAGGTATTTCTTCAAAATTCTTTTATCTATAGCTGTTGTAAGCCTTTCATTAGCTTCTTTAAATAGTTGATTGGTTATTTTAGTCTTAGACGCCACTTTAATCTTAATATTTTTTAATTTAATTCCAAACTAGATATAGACCTTAATTGCACTTTTACTTTAGTTTTGCGGTCTTCTTCGGCAAGCATTTCTTCTTCTATTAAACGAGAACGTTCAAGTTCTTCAGTCTTAATTCTTTTCTGATTTTGTAAATATAAATTGTATGATTTACAGGCACTGTGAACTAAATTTATCAATTCTTTACTTAAAAATAATAATTCCGGTCTATTATTGTAAAACTGCTTTACAGCATCAGAGATATACAACCCTCGAGTTAAATCCATTGAGGCTCGGTCTTTTGTCAATGTCCGGCCTGAGAGTAAAAATTCGCGTTCTACGTCTGCACTGCCATGTGGTAGACTTAAACAACATTTTACAAAAGCTAGTAATTCTGCAAATTTTAAGTTATTCATATTGTTATCTTCTGATTTAGTAATTTTAATAAAAATATTTTGCCAGTATTCATCTATTCTTTCTTCGCCATGATGGTAAGGTGGCATTGTTTCTAATTAAAGTGTCGATATTTATTTCGCAAGGTAGCTTGTTAGCGATTTTAATTATATCTTTTAAACTTTGATCATTTTTTATATTTTTAGGAAGTAAAAAACGAAAATATTTTATGAACTGATGGTAAAAATGCAGACTTGAAAAAATGTCTACCCGCAGTTATATAGTGGGTTTGTACTTTGTGTAAGAAGGATAATTTTTCTCTTTCTGTTAATGATTTTAGCTCGTCAAAAGTTCTAATTCCACAAGATATTTTCTCTGGGGGTAATAGGTCTTCACTGTTGAATAACGTTTCCAAATTAATATTCTCAAAATCTGCTAATAATTCTTGATAACAGCGATATGCCAAGTTGTTTAAGCTTGGTATACAAAATATGAAATTTGTTAAAAATTGATAAAGAGCAATGAGCTATGCTGCAAAAACATCTTTAAAAGTCTTTAAGTTTCAATAAATCAAGAATATCTTTATAATATTTGGCCTTTACTAGTTGAGGTTGCTTTGTAGGCAAAGAAAATAATTGTTTAACACTTCATACTGTTCTAGTACACGAGCTACAGCAGGCTCTACAGATAGACACCTACTTGGCACATATTTTATAAATGCGTGTCTAGGTAATTTCAGATGATCCTGAATTTTATTAAGATCATGTTTTCGGAGAGGCCAGCTATCAAAAAAATAGTACAACCCGAGCAAAAAAATTGATACGTCACTCCCAAAATTCATCAACCGCACGTTTAAATGAATTGTGAACTGTATGTAAATTGCAAGTGCCAATATTAATTAACTTTCGATCAACTTCTTCGTTTATGAGTGCAAACACTTTTTTATTTACCATCGCTACCAAGTGTTAATAATTTTGTTAAAGATAAATTAGAATTTTCAATTGCAGTTTTAATAAAATGTGCTATATCCGTTGGCTTGGCACTGCCAATAAAAAATGACTCCAAAGGATTTGTGAATATTTTATTGTAGTGTTCAGTCCAATATCTTATCACTATTTGAAGCTCCACATTAGTGGTTCCATCATACATAATACTGTAATAACTATTTCCTAAGTCCCTCAAAATACAATTCCGAAAATAAGGACCTAATGCTTCCGTTATTATGTAACTTGCCTTTTTAGGACTTAAAGTAAATGTTTTAGTAATGGCATAGTCGAACATACACCAGAATAATTCTGCGATATTTTCACAGGAGTTTGCAGACATATTAGAAATAACAATTTTCACACACCAAAGCATTTGTGCTTTGGTTATACATTTTTAATAGAAGTAAGAAGTAACTGTCTCTGATTATTATTTACATTTGCAGAATTAACGGGAACACTAGTCAATCTAAGCTGTGCAGATTTTAATTTCACTTTAATATTTTCACCGTGTTTCTGGGACATCACATGTTGGTTAATGCTTTGCATACCTTTCGTAATTTGAAAGTGCTTATTGCAAATAAAACAAAATATAAGCATTGTCATCATATTTCTTTCCCCAACTAGATACTGCAATCCTTTTTCATCTATTTTTGATAACCATTCACTAGTAAACTTTACTTTTCCCATGATTTCTTTAGAATCTGAAAGTACATTACAGATACTTATTAATTACACTCGGTGGTTAAATAAAATAGCTTACCAAAGAAATTAATTCAATATGTAGTTGCACAACTTAATTCACAATCACATACTGCAAAATTAAACTAATACACACTTAACACTTTGCTGAACAAGCACACGCAGATTCACCATTTATAGAGGTTGGTTGGGTTTTGTAAAGGTGTGCGTGATGCATAAATCAACAAATCTCTAATTAATAAATTTGTTCCTATGCGAATTGGCGTAAATGATATGCTGATTTTCAGAACAACCCACATACACAAAAAAAGTAACCCATTGTTAATAAAAGTAACCTTTCAGGTCACCGGCAGAAAAAAGTAACTTTTAGTAAAAAAAATACCATACTTTTTTATAACTCTTATTAATTTCATTGATAATAAACACAAGTATGCTGGACTTCTGTTTGACTTGACTAAAGCATTCGATATCATCAATAATCAACTGTTGTAAGACAAGCTTTTTAGATATGCTTTTCAGGGACCTGCTCTTGAATGGTACCTATCTAACAGGATGCAAATTGTTTAAATTGTATACGATTACACAATAATCAAATTTTCTTTTCTAGACCTTTTATAATTAAAACAGGTGTACCCCAAGGGAGTATATTGGGCCCTTTTATATTTTTGTTAGTTTTTAATAACATTGTTGTGCTTACGTCCAACAGCTATCAATTCTTATTTGCTGATGACAGATCCGTATCTATTGGGGCTCCTAATTTAAAGTCCTTATTGAATTCTCTACGAGAAGTTTTAACTAACACCCTAAAATGGTGAACATATTATAATCTGTTACTAAACTGTGAAAAAACTAAACTTTTTTTGGAACTCCACTTTGATTCACTTCTTTCTTGGAAGTACCATATTCGGTGGATAGTTAACAGACTATCGCAATATAGATGATTTGAGACTTAGGATAATACTATCTTTTGAAAGTCTTGATCCCAACAAAATCAGACGTACTACGCATTCTTTTGAAAGTAGAATAATAGAACGTTTGAACAACAATGATAGTTATATTGAACATTTACATTAGAGTTATATCAACATTGTTCTAGTTCATTAATAGTCTTGATCCCAACAAAATCAGACGTACTACGCATTCTTTTGAAAGTAGAATAATAGAACGTTTGAACAACAATGATAGTTATATTGAACATTTACATTAGAGTTATATCAACATTGTTCTAGTTCATTAATAACTTGCCTTGTGTAATTAAAAGAGAATCCATATTTTTGATTAAATTATTATAATTGTCTTTTGTTTCCAGCTAACTGCTCTACAAATTTGGTTTCCTAACTTAGAACGGTTTGCAAGATACACATTTTTTGTTGAACTACTATGAGGATAATTTTTTTACAGAAAAACCGACATATGTCAAATACTATAATAGAGAAGTTAACATAACTTAAGTTGTCGAAACTCGTAACTAGAAGGCGAATTGAACAATGTTAGAAAAAATGTAGGTTTTCATTTAAAACAGAAATGTTGGTACCAACTTTTGACACACCAGGTATCGCTGCGAGGGAAAAATATTTTAGGTAGAGCCATGGTCGATTATGAGAGCATATCTAATTTCAAGACTCCTTAAATAAATAAATTTCATCCACATAACACGAAAACAGTATATGAGTTATAGGAAGGCGATCCAGACGGGACAGGAGTTTTGCGAGATAAGAATAGCTTGGGGTGCTAATTACTTGAAGACCATTTGCTTCAGTAATGAACGCACGTTTTCGTCGTAATGGTAGAGAACGGGCTATTTTTCATTAAGAGAAACCTGGCTGGGCCATTTAGCCTGGTAGGTGGTCCAATTGATTGGCCTAATTTCCAGATTTGATAAGTCTTAGACTTTTTCTTAAATATAAAGTGTTTTATCACATAACCAAACCGTATTTTGGATTTGCGTCAAAGAATAATTGATGAATGTGCATCGACTACAAGGGAAACATTCCACAGTGAACGACAGGAGACTTCCAATAATTGTTTTATTGTCAAGAGATAATATGCAAGGAGAACATTTTCAGCAAAACCTTTCACACAATTTTTATCAAATTATGTTTTTGTTTTATTAAAATGTTGACGGGTTACGTTTTATTGTTTTTTAATCAATTCATAAAATCGTCGATAACTAGAGAAGCGTGATAATTGGATTTTAAAATTTTTAAGGGGAATATGTAGAGCATTAAAATACCTTTCGAATGAATAAGTGACTCCTCCCCTTCGTAATTAAAAAAAAAATGAAACAACCAACTTATCTTTTTATTTTTAAATACTTCATGTGGTAAAATTTGACCTCGGTTTTGTCCGAACTCGTTAACTCAATTCGTTCAAAAGTTAAGAAGAGAGGGAGAGGTTTCAAACGCGCACGTATCTACACTGTGAAAATTTTCGCTCAATAGGTTAACTTGTTTCCGAGTTATCATGTATACGGCCAGACGGATAAAAATTTTGGTTTGCTGTTTTAGAATTACAGTCAACTCCCGATTATTCGCAGAGTTGACCGGCGCGGATAAGCGAATTTTGCGGATAACCCGAAAAATCGCCGATAGTAGACGCAAAATAGCCGATAGTGGCTAAAAATGGCTGAAGGTACTAAAAAACAACACAAAAGTGTTTTAAATCAGTTTCTATTTTCAGAAACTATTTATCGTACAACTTAAGGGAAAACATCTGTATAACAAAGTCGCATAAGAGGAACTAACCATATTCCTATTTTATTGCATATTCAATATATTTTAAACCAAGCATAAAATATTTTCAATGCAAAATAAACAGTATTAAAAAAAAAAGTTTGAAAATGATACGTTTCAGTATGGTGCAAAAACGAACTATTGGTAAAATACATATAAAAAATTGGTTATTGTTGATGGTATAATTTAAAACATGGAACATGAAGATAGACGTTGCACTTATTACACATATGAACTGTGTGATTTCCACGTTTTATACCTTCTTGGAACTTTCTCTGCTTGTGTCACTACTACTCGTATATATACAGGGTGTATTTTAAAATCACCGACAAACGAAAACTGGAGATTCTATGATTCAACATAAGACAAAAATTATCATAAACGCTTTTCCGAAAATGCTTCCTAACCGAGATACAGGTTGATTAAAAAATAATTTTTTTAAGATTCCTCAAAAACTACAAACGATATTACACTGAGATTTGGTACACTTAAATGTCTAATTAAGTACAATTAATCAGGTGAATTTGAGTCAACTCGTGTCTATTCTGTTCAAATTGATAATCGAGAGCAACTTTGGAATCGCATACAGATGGCATGCGATGAGATTAGGGCTATGCCACAAATTTTTCAGCGTGTTAGGTTTCATTTGCTAAGAAGAATACAAGCTTGCATTCAAAAGGAAGGAGGACATTTTGAACAATATGTATAAAAATAATTATTATTTTGTTTTTGATTCCTTCAATATCTATTTAATAATGTACCTAATAGTTAACTGCGCGTTATTTTTTTGTAAAATAAAATAAATTTTGATTCTTATTGAATAATGTGGTCGTTTATGTTAATGCAAAATATTTCAAAAACGGGGTGCCGAATCGAAAAAATACAAAGTATGATTTTATTTGCAGAATTAAATGTTGAATCTATCAACAAAACATTTCTTCAAAAAACCCAGGGGCGTGCGTTTTTTTTACTTAAACTGATTAACTTAAACCATTCCACGCCACTGGATCGAGTCAGTTGACTCAAACTCACCTGATTAATTGTATTTAATTAGACATTTAGGTGTACCAAATCTCAGTGTAATATCTTTTGTAGTTTTTGAGGAATCTTAAAAAAACCTTAAAAAAAGTATTTTTTAATCAACCTGTATCTCGGTTAGGAAGCATTTTTGGAGAAGCGTTTATGATCATTTTTGTCTTATTTTGAATCATAGAATCTCCAGTTTTAGTTGGTCGGTGATTATAAAATACACCCTGTGTATATAAACAGTGCTAGTCAAAAGTCCCCTCCCCCTTGTATTTTTGAACGGTTTGCTTATACTAATGAAATTTGGAGGGTGAATATAAACGGATATACGCTTCTCAACTAGTCATGACAAGTGACGTAATAGTCATATATGACGTCACAGGGCCACAGTGACCAATAATTTTAAATAGTACCTTATGGCAAGTGACATCTCGTTTGAAAGGTATTAAAATTACCTATTCAGTAATACTAATTTTGTTAGGGTTTAGGTTGATTTTGATAGAAAAATTAAATAAATACTAAAATTATAGTTTGGCATTCAATTAATCAAGATTGTAAAGTCTGCATCTGGTTAATTATCAAAAAAGTTGACGTTTTTTTTAATTCTCTCGTTGTTTTTACTTTGATAAGTTTTTATACCTCGACTATTCAGAGAAGCTAATGTTTTCCTGCAACATTATGCCATAGATAGGATGAAATATCGTCAAAGGATTAGTCACTAGAATGCCAGCTTGTGACTCATCACATATATGATTTGTTTCTGTGGGTACTAATATCGGTTTATCACACCTGATTGCATTGTGTAAATAAAGATGTTAGAATGTGACTTTCAGACACATTTGTAGTAAAAGGTTTAGTGTGATGTTTGTAGGATTAGTGAAATATTTGTCATTTTATAAATTGTGTGATCTTGTTAATTATGTTGTTTTTAATCTCTCTTGTTTTGATGTAAGTTTTATACCTGTTCAGTGTTCTTGATATTAGTGTGTGGTAGCTGTGTTGTGGTATATATGTATGTTGTGTCATGATGTAGTTGTGTTTATATTACCCTCCAAATTTTTGTAAGTTAAAATAAGTTGCTAAGATGTGTATTATTTTTTGTGTGTTTTTGTGTGTGTTGTTTTATTTTTATATTTTTTTGTTTTATTTATTTGTGTTTGTTGTATTTGTTTTATAAATGTGTTTTTTTTGTTTTTTTTTTTATTTTTTTTTTTTATTGTTTTTGTTATTTTGTTTTTTGTGTTTTGTTGTTATTTTTTTTGTTTGTGTTATTGTTGTTTTGTTGTTTTTATTTTATTATTTATTTTTTATTTGTGTGTTTTGTGTATGTGTTTTTGTGTGTGTGTGTTTGTTGTGTGTTTTTTTTTTTTTTTTTTGTGTTGTGTGTTTTTTTATTTTTTTTTTTTTTTATGTGTTTTTGTTTTTTTTGTTTATTTATTTTTTTTTTTTTTTATTTTTTTGTTTTTTTATATTTATATTGTTTTTATTTTTATTTTGTTATTTGTGTTTTTGTTTTTTTTTTTTTTTATTTTTTTATTTTTTTTTTTTTATTGTTTGTTGTGTGTTTTATTTATTTTGTGTTTTTATTATTATTTTTTTTATTTTTATGTTTTTTTTATTTTGTTATGTTTTTTTTTTTTGTTTTTTATTTTTTGAATTTTGTTTTTTTTTTTTGTTTTTTATTTGTTTTTTGTGTTTTTTTATTTTGTTTTAATTTTTTTTTTGTGTATTTATTTATTTGTTTTATTTTTGTGTTGTTGTTGTTTTGTTTTTTTTTTTTTGTGTTGTTTATATATTGTTTTTATTTTTGTATATTATATTATTTTGTGTTATAATATGTGTGTTATTTTATATATATTTATTTAATTTATTTGTGTTTTTTGTTTTATATTATTTTGTGTTTGTTATTGTGTGTGTGTGTGTTATTTTTTATTTATTATTTTTTTGTTTTTTTATATATATTATTTTTTTTTTTAAATGTTTATTGTTTTTTGTGTATTTTTTTATTTTTTTGTTTTTTGTTTTGTTGTTTATTTTTTTTTATTTTTGTTTATTTTATTATTTTTTATTTATTGTTGTGTTTTTATATTTTTATTTATTATATATTATTATTGTTTGTTATTTTTGTGTGTTATTATAAATTTTTTTTTATATATTATTTTTTTGTTATATTGTTTATAAAATTATTTTGTTTTTTTATGTTTTTTTTTGTTTTTTTTATTTGTGTTTTTGTTTTTTTTTATTTTTTTTTATTGTTTTTTATTTTTTTATTATATTTGTTTTTATTGTGTTTTGTTTTTTTTTATTGTGTTTATTGTTGTTTTTTTTTTTTATTGTTTTGTGTTGTTTTGTAAATTTTTTAAATTTTTTTTTTTTTTGTTTGTTTTTTATTTTTTTTATTAAAATTTTTTTATTTTAATATTTTTTTATTATTATATGTTTTTTTATTTATTTTTTATTTGTTTAAAATTATTTGTTTTATTTTTTTATTTATTTTTTATTTATTTTTTTTTTTTTTAAAATATTTTTATTATTTTAAAAATTTTTTATAAATTTATTATTTTTTTTTTTATTTTTAAAAATTTATTTTTTTTTATTTTTATTATTAATATATTTTTTTTTTTTTGTTTTTTTTTTTTATTTTTCTTCTTTATTATTTTTATTTTTTTCCTTTTTTTTTTTTTTCTTTTTTTTTTATTTTATTTTTTTTTTTTTTATATTTCATTTAATATCTTATTTATTTATTTATTTATTGTACGTATGTACTATGTGTATATATATATATATATATATATATATATATATATATATAGAACTATTATCATATTCGTCAATATCAGTGTTGTTTTATGGTTTTGGATGCACTTTTCAACAGACGTAAAGCTATATAAATTTAAAATCAATTTGGACACGTTATTTTCAATGGAATATTGTACACTCAGTGACTAAATCACAACACCAAGAAGTAGAAATATTTTGACCAAACTTAGAAACGTTTAACTACTAAAAGGTAGCAATTGATTAAAATTTCAAAAAAGAACAAAATATAATGTTGGTTAATTCTCTCGTAGCATCGATTCTAGATGGTCGATATCCTCTTTGAGGTATCGTGTCCAAAGTAACCTGTAATTGTGCTGTAATTTGCGGCGTCTAGTATTCTGCAAGATTCTCAGTCTTTTATAATGTCCTAAACATGCTCGATGGGCAGATCTGGGTGGAAATGCCAAGATTAACATTATTCTACAAAACGTCTTGCAATATGGACGGTATTATCTGTAAAGTGGGTCCTAACTGATGAAGAAATAAGACTATGAGGTTCTACCATCATACATACAATTTGGGCGTTCATACCGCCTCGGATGAATACCAAACGGATCTACTCAACATAATACAGTTTGGTGAACATGCCTCGAACCAGAAAATTCAACATTTCGACGTTGCCAACTGTCATACGGTCATCATGCATCACACCATATTGTGCAGTCGCAACCTACACCATACCAAACGTTGCCGTCGATGTTGAGCCGTTAGTGGTAACACAAGATGTGCCGATGGGATTGTAAGCCGAAAGTTCTGATTCTGGTAAACTGTTCGAAGTTACAGGATGACCTTCGTTAGCTAACCATTGATCTAGTACTTGAGAATCGGTCTCTTTTGCCATAAGTTGAAGATGGCGGTTATGCGCCTCATTTATTCTTCATCGCCCCTGGTTCCTCTTCTGCGTATTCTACTCTTAGTCCATGTCTGATAGCAGCGCATGATTGGTTTGGTTCCGGTTAGTCGATTTGCGATTTCTCTAAACGAAAAACCTTAAACCAACAATACGACCTCTGTCGTAGCAAGCAATCCAAGGAAAACAATAAAGAACTTAAACAATCTGCAGAATATACACCTGTCAAAATTGTTCGAAAAAACTGAACGAACTGTCAAGATAAGCCATTACCACTTGATCCATATGAAAAATTTTATTCAATTACTACCTTTTAATAGTTAAACGTTTCTGTGAAGTTTGGTCAAAAATTCCTATTCTTAACATTTACTACTATGTTGTACAGAGTTGCAAAATATCGGCCACCACCATATTTTGCCTAACCATATATTATTGTATTCAGAGATAACATTAGGTTGTGGAATTCTAATTTCTTTTTTTCATTTCTACTGCCGCGTTTTGTTGTAATCAACTGTACATTCAATGTACACTGTTACTAGATAATTGTCATTCCATTACAAGTGAAATCTTGCAATTCAAAAGCGCTATCTAAAATCTCTGTTTTTGGACACACTTCTTACGCTTTCTAAGTGCAACTGCTTGTGCTATTGTCACGAATGGTTCCAGTAGCAAAAATCCTTTACGATTTAGCTCAAATAACAGTTTATGAGACGAAAAATAGTGATTGAAGAATATTCGATGCTGGACTGGATTTTTATTACTTAAAGCAAATCTAAGACCACTTGACCTCAAGTGCAAAGGAGATTTTCTTTTTGGGTCTGACCTCCGTATGGCAATGAATAAAATAAATATCCATCAGAGGAACAAAAGGCACCACGGTTGAAACCAAACGGACATTTTATATAAACATGCTTTCAAATGGTATCATTTGTCGTCCATAGATAAATTTAACAAAATACAATCACTGTAAATTTCTATCGTTTAATTCATTCAAAAGGTCTCACTAATATCTAGTAAACTGTTATCACTTAAATGTAATTATCGTTTAATTGTTTGGAACCGATTACGACTCATGCAATTTTTAATAGCTATACCTCTATCTTCTTCGTTGGGCCAATACATTGGTATTTGAAACAGGGTGTGACATATCCAGAAAATACCATTGTTCCTAAAAATTTTAGTAGTTCCACTCAGCCAAACACAAAATTATGGTAATTACTGTCTTTGGATATTTCAAAGAAAATTCAACTATCATATGTGCTAACGATTCGTCAAAAAATAGTTCTAATGGGGTTTTACCAACTAGTAGTGCACTCAAACTCTGATGATCAACTTGCACCTATTCAGGCAATTGTATATGATTATTACCAATGGTGCGATCACGAACCTCATCACTTTCAAACGTTATATAGCAATAACTATAATATGCGTATATTTCAATTGCAAGTTCCATATTGAAAATGTATAAAAAATAGTGAAACTGCAGTTGATAAAAAATAAATAATCAAAATACTTTGTTTAAAAAAATTAGGTAGTACTTTCTAATATCACTCTAGTGCAGTTTCAACTTTAGAAACACTATCACACATGCTTTAAAAAAATATTTAACAATGTAGTACGAAAACGCACGGCTAGGAGGAAATGGGTCAATTAAAAAATCAATAGAAACGTCACAATTTTCTTTGATGAATATTACAAACTTTTTTTTTCAAATGGAGTTTTTCCTCCTCAACTACTTGAATTGGTAGTTACTAAAACTCTCTTAAAAAGTAAACTAAACTATAGATCAATAGCATTGCTTTCGTATAAAATATCGGAATACCCCATGAAAACGCGACTATCTAATTACATTGAAAAAAATGAGTTACTTTCAGTCCAAGGTTGCAAAAGAATAAAAATACATTAACAACTATCTGTAATTTTATGAAATAAGTATTTAAAGCTATGTCACAGAAGCAACTTGTTATAAGTATTTTCTGTACTATATCAAAAGCCTTCGATTGTGTTCATCACAAGCTTTTATTGCAAAAACTACAAAATCTTGGTCTGAGAGGAGTGAAAGAATTTTCTGATACTTTTTGGACAGTCACAGGAGACGGACGTGGGCGTTTCTTGCCTGGAGTTGAAAATCTTGGTTTTCCCTCTTCTGTTGGACCTTCACCCTCTTTAACAATATATTTGCCACTGATCTTACAGACACTTTTGTTGCTTTAGACACGGTTTTTTTTTAATTGTTTGAAGGTATATGTGGGGTGTAAGTTTTTCAAATAACTGTACACATTATGTATCACCTCACGCGTTTGACCACTTATTACTTGACCACTTTTTCCCAATATAGAACTCATATTTAAATCACAGTTGAAAACGAACTAACTAATAAAAACATTTTTGAATATTTGCTAATCTGTTGTTAATGATACTAAGGAATGTCAACCATTAGGATTTCTTTAATCAGAATTTAAGCAAATGCCATTAGCATTACATGCACCGCAAAACTACTTATTTATTTTACTACGTATTGTGAAAGTATTTGTTGTTTATACATATTTCAATTTGTCTAATAAATTTGAGTATTATGAGCTTTAAAATTCACATAGGACACAAAATGGTTCACTGTCGTTTTGTTGCAATAATTGTAATAAAGTTAAATTAACAAGTACGTATGTAAATTAATAACAGAAATAAATAATTAATTAGTGTAATACATAATAAACGGAACGCGCTTTTGGTGGCGACGCCACTGACATGCCGCGCTTAAGAGACTTGAAGTTGGACGAATGCGCATCCAGCGTTCAGGCCTTCTTTGGCCGCGTGGACTGTAGTTTTATTAAGTAATTATATAAATCCGCTAATACTTTTATGGTATGCAGGTATGTATACGGGAATCTAAGGGAACGATGCAAAGAATTTAGTTCACTTTATGACAAGGTATTATATAAAATTCAGCAAAATATTTTTAAAACCCCCAAGAACTTTTGGTCTGTTTATAGAAATTCGAGAAACAACTCCAACATGCTTAATTTGAACTTACTTTGAATGATTGCATTTATAATGAAGGGCATGAAATAGTGGATGGTTTTGTAGATTTTTTTTTTCCATACATGTTAATGGTATGACCCTTATGTTATTGTTAAAATCTAAAGTAAATTATGAACCGGATCTAATTCTGGGTACATTTTTACTAGTGATGGGAATGATCGAGATGTACTAATCGAATTAATCGATTATTAAAATATCTCGAGATAATCGATTATGGTCCAAAAATTAATAGGTATTAATAATAGTAGTCGATGTCGTTCGATGTATTCGAGTGTGCGTGGATAACACACAGAGAAGTGAGTGAGAAACCAAACTACTAAAAAAATTCGTAGGTCTATACTACATTCGGGGATGAGAGTGCAGTAGAGCACTTATGGCAAACAGCGCCAGCGATGCCATGTCTCCGCAAACGTTTGTAAATATGCACCGCTCACAAACAAATCCGGCTATTGTAATATAGAATTGTAACAAAATAGATTTTTCAAAGAAAGACAACAGTAATTTATAGATGTAACATAATAGAATTTCCAACGATCAAAGCAATAATAATAAATCAAAATATAGACCACAATATACACTGCACTGAATAATACCAACACACTTCGCAAACAGATAAAGAATAAACATATTTTGTACAAAAATTACTTTAATGGCCTATAAGGTATTTAACATTAGAAAGGAGTTAGGAATCAAGTCAAATTTATAAAATAAACCAATCACAAATATAATTACTTAACAATAATCATCCTGTAAAATAAGACAGGTAATTAACTGACAAAGAGTACACATATTTTGTACAAAAATTAGTTTAATGGCACAATCAAAAGTAATTAAATCATTGTATAATAAGACAGATCATTAACAGGATAAAATAAAATTTAATTAACTATATAGAAAATTCGCAAAAAAAGTTTAAAAATTACATCAAATATTACATGGGAATTTATTTGAAAACTTTCGTTGTTTCATTGAGCTTATACGAGTTCTATCGCCCGTTGCATATAACCGGCAACATCGAAGCAAAAGTCCCATAAGGAAAGCATTGCCTATCTTCGCCACACTGTACTCTCACTTCCGAACCTAGTATTGGTACTAATAATAGTAGCCGATCTCGCTCGATTTATTCGTGGACGTGCGCTGTCAATGCACGGTGCACGCTGAGCATCGAGTTGACGAGAACCGAGGAGCGAGATCGAGAAATTATACTAAACGTAGTATGAGGATGCCCTACTATTTTATATTTTTAGTTTTTAATTTATATTTTATCTCTCACTTTGCTGATTACTCATTAGTAGTAGACAAGGAAGGTAGATCTAGATACATGTGACAGGTAGAAATATCTAATATTTAATTTAGTGCTTCACTTACGTTTACGTTAACAACGTTTATGATTACCTACGTCGACTTTTAGGACCTTTATATTATTACTTTTATTTGATACCTACCTGTTAATTGAGTTAATTCGATGTACTTACTTAATATAAATAAAAGAATAAAATGCTTTATATAAGATTGCATGTTCGTTTTTAATTTTAATATTCAACAATCTCAATGGTATAAATTGCAGAAGAATGATAATATAATTTAAAAAACTTATCTATTGCTTAATAACATTTTTTAATAGTACTGTTAAGGAACAAAATTTGATTCAGGGTCTTCAGGGACAATCTATTACGCCTTAAACATGTTAATTGTCCAGCTTTCGAAAATACTCGTTCAGATGGAACTGAGGTTGCGGAAATCGGTAAATATTTCAACTATAATTTATGCAATTCCGACCATCTAGCACGTTGTTCCATGCATTTTGCTAATGGGTCCTTTTTTCGAGCTACGGCATTTCCATATATTGTTTTATTATTAATGATTCTCGCGTAAATGGCGTCGTGTCTCTTTGTTTTCCGAGCAACATCATCGAATTGGGCCCACAAGGATATGTATTTTCTGCCCTGGTCGATGTACTTGGGTGCGGTTCCGATTTTGGTGCCGGTAAATCCGGATGTGTGATCTCCTTCGATCCCTGTAGCTCTTCACATATGTTTTTCTGTGCATTTTCGACATGGTCTTCTGATCCTAAACTCGCTTTTTTAAACCTGGGATCGCGGAATACCGCGAAATATGTTCCAAGCTCAATTGCAGACCACGAATTAATTGAATTATCATCGACATTGGGGGAAACAACTCGCCTGATATTTCTGTCGACATACATTCCAACCGTTTTATAACTGGAACGCAATCGCAAATGATGTCCCATTCTCCAACATCTCAAAAACCTGGAGCATTTGGTAGAGACGTACTCATGCAGATAGCGAAACCTTTATCTTATATTCCACCGTGTTCTTACGTCCTGTTTCACTTAGAGTTCTGGCAACTCCATTTGTTTTTTAATGTTTTTAAGTTTTTCGCTGGATTTTAAGATATGTCTAAAGTGGCCCACCAAGGCCCTGCACTTGGTCAAAACACGGTTTAAAGTTTCATTGCTGTTTATAGCTTCCACGACACTTTAAGTTTCAGGTATTGGGCAACACATGGGTGGCGGCGCTTACCCAAACGGTCTATAATAGCTTTTTTAATGTTGGCTCCATTATCGGAAATCATTGTCAATTTTTCTTTAATATTCCAATGATTCAAAATGGCCATTAAATGATGAGCTGTTTGCACCAGTGTGCACTTCAGTAATTGCTTGTGTTGATGACATGGGATTTTGAATTTTTCTATCATGAATAAAATGGGCAGTTAACAGTTAAATACGCACGGTTACTGTCCAAAGTCCAAATATCTGTAGTAATTGACAGGAACGAAGTCCCACGTAGCACACTATTTAAATGGTTTGTCACTGATTCGTACAAGTTTGGCAACATTTCGTTCGTTAAAACTTTCTTGCTGGGCAAACGGTATAAAGGTGGCAGTTTGCTTGTGTATTCCACAAACCTCACATTTTCAACTACAGAAAGTGGTTGAAAGTTGACTACTATCATCTTCAGTTAAACATTAATCTATTGCTTTCTTTTCTTCGTCGGCTAATTTGTTGGACCTTCCTGCGAACAAGCGCAGTTGTTTCCTTGATTGTTTGAATTTCCCTTTGGACGTTGAAGTAGGCGGTTAGGATGTTGTAGATGAGGATGGTCCAGGACATCCAGACTCTTGTCCAACTTCCGGCTTCCTGGACAACGTGTGCATGGAATTGGAGGTGCCTTCCAGTTTTGGTGCTGTTAAAAGATGATTTTCAGTTGCATCAGGCAACCGAGTTGGAGTATGGTTTTCCTTTTCTTCATCGTTGGAATACCGATTTGTAAAATGGACAAATTGCACCGGATGCTTGCGTTTGAGATGTTCCTTTATGTTTGTAGTATTTCTACAATAAAGAAATGTTTTTTTTTACAGAGCAAACACAACACCGACTTTGAATCAGGATTTTTTTTTCAAAAAGGTGACGCTCATTGGACTTTCGAAACATTTAAAAATATAAGTAAAACAACTCAAAGTTAAATCAAATAAAAAATTAATAAAAACTAAGCAGCACAATTTTCACCAAAGTATCGATAATAGCCGAGGGAGATCAGAACCTGTAATGAATGTTGCAATTAAAACGTATAGCCGCCCCCGGAACGGAATCGCCATATTACCCTACGTGCATGACGTCATTGTCAATTTCCCTCCCATTTTGGGGTTCAATGGAATTATATCAAATTATTTGTATTCAACTTTTGCATATTTAATACTTATCTACAGCAAATTCATTAAGGTAGAATGCAATAAATCTTTCAGTTTCAATAGGTTATATGGTTCTGCAATAAATTACTATTATTTTCCGTTTGGCTAATTACATTTGTTATGCAAATTCCTAATTAATGAGATTGTTTCTATGAATCTCTGAATAGATAGGATACTTTAATGGAAACAAGCAATTGCAGTATGCGTAATACTTATATCAAAAGTGTTGAGTTTTGAGATGTTTTTTTCAACCTACTGAAACAACTGCTAATTATTGCAATTATATAATTTCAATAATTTGCACTTCTTTAGTGGTTTTTTTAATGATTCTCTAGTGCCTTTACTCTAGCTCAACCATTCTGCTCCTTATTCTCTAGTTCTCTGCTAGAACAAAAGTTCCAGATATCTGCAAATATATTTTTATAACTCCTTTAGTCTTGGTTGGTAAAATTTTAGATAATGCTGTATTAAAGCAACTATTGTCAATTTGCAAGAATGAATTATTGGAAAATCAACACTGCTCTTATGTGAGGTGGTCAACAGTTACAAATTTGATGGTCACTATTAAAAAGTCAAAATAAACAATTACATATAAAAGGATATATCATTGACTAGAATACCACTGATTTTTACTATATATCTTACTTAAAGAACTGTCAGTACTTACTGTTTACTGACGATCTAATAGTATGTTATACACCTAGGTTGATAAGTGAAATATTAACCGAGCAATTTTAAATATTGAAGAGCATAGCGCCGGAGGATTTAATGTGCGGAGTTTATGACGGTCTTTTCAACTGAGGTGTATATAGAATTTTTTACTACTTGAGGATAAAACTGTTAAAATTGTCATTTGATTGAATCAGATTTTGAATATTATTGTTATTTTTTATCCATTTTCGAAATATCAGGTAGACTGGGCATTATTTGTCAAACTAACAAAGATAAAGTAAAACTGACAAACTAACAAATAACATAATTCATTATTAACCTATAACGTTTTGTTTCTATGATAATATCACTTTTAGTACACGACATTTCAACGAAAAAATATTGCTAAAACTTTGTAGACATTGTTTACATATACAGGGTATTCCAGTTTTTTGTAGCAGGACTTTAATAGTCGATAGAACTTTCAAAATTAAGACAAAACGTTCATATAAACATAGGTTGCCAAACGCTTAGTTTTGGAGATACAGGGTTTCAAAGTTTTAATTTTTTTTCAGTTCTTTTAATTTATCTTCAAAACTATTTAAAATAATAAATCCAATTTTAGTACCGATATTATACTTCTTAAACTCAATATTAAGAGTAACTAGTTTAACGTTTATCAATATCTACAGGGTAGTACATTTTCTGGGGTGGTACATCCCCCCCCCCCCGAACTTTTTCATGCGACGCCTCTAACTCTTAAAAACCAAAAATTTAGATTACCCATTTGATTTAGGAACTTTTTTATCTTCTGCTTTTTTTCGAAAAATGCATAGTTTTTGAGATAAATTAGCTGTAATCCATGAACAGCTTCCAAGAACGTCTGATGCTCCCGCAAAAGATAGTGTGCCATGAAAAAAACAATAAAAAAAAAAGAATCAAATTATGTCAATTCTCACGTTTTTTTGTCTCTTACTCCACTGATTTTTTCCTAACTTTTCAGTTGAATTAAATAAAGGAAAATAAAAGCAAAGCAACAAAATAAATATTAAAAAAATACGTATTTATTGGGAAAAATTGGAAACAATATCTAATTCAGATTTTAACAAGAACGAAACGAACGAAATACCTACTGAAACGGACCATGTGGTCCTATATACTTGGACTTAGCCAACTAACTTTTAGATCCCAACACATTTAATTCGAACACTGCAATTAAATAGAAAAGGTTTACCTAAAAGAGTAATAACAAAAAAAGTTAAAAAAGGAGAAATCTATGCAGAGGAGAACAGTAGGTGCATAACAGTTTTAAATTGGAAAGCTCAGTGAAATGTTCTAATGTTATCTACCAAGAACTCTAAAGAATCCGTAACTATAGATTATAGAGGTGTAACTAAATTGGAGCTGGTTATGGTAGCAGAATATAACTCTGTCAATAATCAGAGGATTTGTCAAATCAATTGGTGCTTACAGCAATCCCTTACGTAAGACCGTAAAGTGATATCACAAATTGGGATGAGCTTCTACTTACCACAGCCGTTGTCGATGCCCACTATATATAAACAAATTTCAGGAGAAAACTGTTGAATTGTAAATTTCAAAAAAGAAGTTATTCAATACCAACTGCCCAACCGCAAAATCAGGAACGCCTTAGAGACAATATTCTCAGACCAAGGCTACACAAATAAAATAAATCCAAGAAAGGAGGAAAAAACATTTCAAAGATGTATGTGTGCAAACTATTACAAAGAAATAAGGCAGAAAATCGCCACAAAATAAAACCAAAAAATTAGTAACGATTTGCAAAGAATGCCAAGGTAAGACCTTTATGTGCTTACAGTGCTTCAATAAACTCCACAGAAATAACTAAAACTGTCTTTGTTTGTTGTATAATTGCACCTAATAAAATAAACGTTTTGTTTTTGTCTGCATAATTGCATAATAAATATTTTGTAAAAAACTTGCTTACTTTTCCTACCCTTTACAAAGTAAGGGACCGCTGCTATAAATATAAATGACTAGTGGTGGCCCATACGTTTTTTACTCTTTCGAAGACCCTGACGGTCCCTTCCAAACACTAATAGCAATTAAAAACAGGACCGACGTTCACAACCGATGCTTGAACTATTGATGTATAGCAGGTCCCATCGGACAAACAAGGTCCTGTGGCAATAGTTATTGTGGTGCTTAACGTGTTAAGTGATTTTTTTATTTATCATTAACATATTTCTTTATGTAGGACTGTTAAGATTAATAATTAATTTTATAGAATTATGAATACAGTAACGCTTTACATTTCTGTTTTATTTTCATAAAAGTCGAAACTTTCTTATGGCTGTGTCATGTTACATTAGTAAGGTATGTACAAATTGGGCTAATATTTTGATAGTGAAAACAATTATTACATACAACCTACCTGACCATAAAATTTCTTAAAGATATTTCCATCTATAAAATAATAAAAAATATTGTAAACTTGAGTTTTTATACCAGTGCATACTATTGCTATTATATTGTACAGTCCGCGCGGCCAAAGAATGCCTGAACGTTGAATGCGCATTCGTCCAACTTCAAGTCTCTTAAGCGCGGCATGTCAGTGGCGTCGCCACCAAAAGCGCGTTCCGTTTACTATCATGTATTACACTAATTAATTATTTATTTCTGTTATTAATTTACATACGTACTTGTTAATTTAACTTTATTACAATTATTGCAACAAAATGACAGTGAACCATTTTGTGTCCTATGTGAATTTTAAAGCTCATAATACGCAAATTTATTAGACAAATATGTACAAACAACAAATACTTTCACAATACATAGTAAAATAAATAAGTAGTTTTGCGGCGCATGTAATGCTAATGGCATTTGCTTAAAATCTCATTAAAGAAACCCTAATAGTTGATATTCCTTAATATCATTAACAACAGATTAGCTAACTTTTCCCCAAAGTGTATGGAAATATAAAAATTGATTACCTAAGAAATATCATAATTTTTTTAAATCCCGAATAATACTCTTAAAATACAGCCTATTCTGTTTCTATAATTAAAAATCGAACTGTTCATATGTAATTCAAATAAATAAAATATTTCAAAATTTCTTGTGGTTTGGTAACGAATAATTGAAAACGCGACACCGACGCCACTGGTAATGCTTTCAGTCGCTATTGCGTTAACGAGTGCGGCCGAATGCACGAAACCCCTTGCGCGACACGAGGCATTCTTTGGCCGCGCGGACTGTAAGTAAAATGCCAATGACGTGTACACACAGTCATAAAAAAAACAAGTATACAATTAGTCCAACAGTTAGCAAAGTTTTCATCATGTGATTTTAGTAAGGCTCATTCTTTCACATCCCTTTCTTCGATGATATAGAAGGTAGGCGACCGGTCTGGCTGGCAGAAGACCTTTCGTTTACTTGTGCACATCGCAATTATTCAGGTGAAAAATAACAAAATAAAATTAAAATAGTGTACATTTGGTTTATATCATCGTTCTTTGTGCTCTGTAAGCAATATCAATTCATAATTTTCAGACGGTTTTACCGTAGTAGACACCATGTCAGGCTTTAATTTAACAAAAAATAAAAAATTATCTTTATGCCATTCTAGCATAGCTAAAATTGTAACAAGTTCTCTTTTACGAGTTGACACCACTACTGACGATAGGAATAACTGATATGCTATTATATTATACAGGTTACATTACCCTATGACTCATTTCCTGCTTAACTGAGCTGAACAAGAATTTGTAATGGTTGCAATATGAGTACCGGATTAATAAGCATACTCCAGCCTTGATCATACTAGGGAGAAGTATAGCTTTTCATGAATATCAATTCTAGTGAATTGTTTACAAGTTCTAATTATAAAGCCTAACATTTTTACTGCTGAACTAACAGTATTTTGCCATTAACATTTTACACTAGGTGCACAAGTTAAGGGTAACGCCCGCATGCTTTTTCGGTCATCAAATGAGAGGTGATGTAAACCAATACTGCCGTACTAAGCGAAAAAGTCGTATCTGACATTTTTTCACAAAATGAGATTTTTACATAGCCACGTTTTATATAAAATCCTGCATGTACTCAAAAATTTTTAAAGTCGTAACTACATATTTAAATGGTTTAATATTCGTTTAAAATTTGTCGTATGTGCAGTTACCTAGAAGTCGTATCTAGCAATACTAAGCAAAATTGTCGAATCTGCAATATAAATAGTAGATACGACTTTTTGGCTTAGTAAAATGAGTTACGCGAGAAACTGTTTCGTTTTACGATCGTCGTTTTACTACCCACCACCGTCGGCTGTGTGTGTAATGAAATATAGTTCTCAAACATCTATTAATCGTTTAATATCATCAATACAATTTATTCACGTTCAAAATAATCGAGAAGCAGGTAAGATATTTTAGCTTTTAATGAATACAACCACTGACAACTAGCAATAAATCGATATTTGTCGATATATTGATATTTATATTGATTTTAGGTTAGGCATCATATTTTACAGAAATATGTTTAACCAACGCAGTGCATTGATGGTTCAACTTGGGCAAAAGCAATTTTATATCGAAAATGATGTGAATGTAACAAATTTTGCAAATTCGGGTGAAAATGTGTTAAGTCACGAAAGCAGTTCAGTTCTAGTAGCAGTAAATAATTTAACGGATGCAAGTGAAATTGGCTTAGATAACCATCGTTCATACACTGAACTACGGGCGGTTAAATATTATAGTGATGATAATTTGCCTATGGACTATGATTCTGATGATACAGTTACAGACAAAGATTATATTCCTATTACCGAATACAAGGATTTATCATCTGATTCCAATACTTTTGACAGCGATGACTGTTTACCCTCAGTGGAATGATAAAACAAACGGAAGTAAATGATTTTGTTGAGGATATTGTAAATGAAGTTTTAATAACGCCTTGGATCAAGTTTTATACACCAAGAAAGGACAAGAAAGAAAAGGAAACGTTTTACTGTAGTAAGTGTAGCTGAAAGAAACAAAGGAAAATTGATAAAAATTAGGCGTCATAATGTTAAAGAGAGCTGCGGTGAAAATGTAGAAGAAATGCGCACAAAATATTAATAAAGAAAGGCAACTTGCCATAAACAAGCAGTACTGGGATATGGGGACAGACCAAGAAAGAAAAGCTTTTATTCTGCACAATATAAGTGGAGAAAAAGTTAAACGAAGGACATGTGAACAAGATCAATATCGCAAAAACACCTCTGTTTATTATTTCATTGAAGCTATAGACGGTAAGAGAGTGTCTGTCTGCAAAAAGTTCTTTCTTGCCACATTAGGATATGAATTAAAAAATGATAGAATTGTAAGAAACGTTTTAAGTTCCAAAAATATGGGGAAAATAACACCGAAACCCGATCAACGTGGTAGAAGAACTCCTCATAATAAACGAGATCTAACTCCTGTAATAAATCATATTGATTCATTTAATCCTTCAGTCGCACATTATCGCCGCGAACATGCACCTAACGACTATATTTA
This sequence comes from Vesta saturnalis, assembly GCA_036346205.1. Classification (NCBI taxonomy): domain Eukaryota; kingdom Metazoa; phylum Arthropoda; class Insecta; order Coleoptera; family Lampyridae; genus Vesta; species Vesta saturnalis. The sequence continues at coordinate 43,869 of JARFJB010001990.1, forward strand.
CCAAGTGATCTTACAATAGAGTCGATGTATCAAAAATATTGTCTTGATTATCCTGAAAATAAAATTTCATATGATCTGTACAGGCGAGAAGTGGCTAAAAAGAACATATCGTTTGTAAAGCTTGGCCATGAAGAATGTTATTGTTGTGAAACTTATTTTCTACATAAAAAAAATTTTTCTCATACTTCCACTGAAGAATGTAGTGAATGTAAGAAATATGCAATCCACAAAAGCAAGTATAATGATGCAAGAACTGAATACTTATCTGATGCTAGTTCACAAAATGATAAATGTTTTTCTGCAGATCTGCAAAAGGTAAGGATTTAGCTTTACTTTATTCTTATAAGCAAGTAAGTTAAAAAAATGTTTTTTCTACTTTGTTTGATATGAGTTTCATATTTTTTGCAACTCAAAAAACGTCTTTGTTATGTTATAAAAAACTGTCAGTATTGTGACGTCGAAATGATATGATATGATAATTATGTGATAGTTAATATGGCATATTTGCAAACCCATTGCATATTTTTTCAAATTAAAGCATGAAACGACGCAAAGTAGAAAAAATATTCTGTTTTATAAAACTTTTGAACACTCGTTCTTTAAAAAACTCCTCACTACGCTTGTGTTCTAAAACATGTTTTATAAACTACTATTATTGTTTTAGGTGATAATGTTGCCACGGTGTGATATGTTTAAAGAAGTAATCTTTGTTCCACGTATAATTGCGTTTCATGAATCATTTGTACCAGTTGGTAAAGGAAAAATTCAACTTCAGTGGCATGTGTTTGGCATGAGGGGCTACTGGCGAAAAAGAAAGTATAATTTCAACTTTCTACGCTTTTTCTTAGAAATGCGTGACTCAGAAACTTTAACGTTATGGCTTGATAATTGCTCCGCGCAGAATAAAACTGGTGCCTCTTAAGTTTTTTGTTTATATAATAAACAGTCATTTAGTACAATTAAAAAGCTTGGATGTTAAATATTTTGAACCAGGACATACATTCATGTCCAGATTCTTTTCATCGCCGCGTTGAGATACAATTAAAGAAAAAAGGTAAAGTTTATGATTTTCAAGATTTTAAAGACTGTATCAGAAGTGCAAGTTCTCGTGTAAAAGTAATAGATATGGGACTTAATAGATTTTATGAGTGGGAAGACCATACTTCAATGGCAAAAGTAAATAAACAAAGTTCTCTCCCTATTTGAGCGAAATTGTTCAGTTACAAATGACAAGGGCCTTAAGACTATTAAATATAAAACATCATTCAACCAAGAGTTTCTGGAGCTTAATTTCTTGAAGGCAAAAGTAATGAAAAGAACTATTAGTTGCCCAGGTAACAAAAAGGTTTTACGAGAATTAGCAAATCGAAAGCAACATCTTTTAGAAAAATTGAAAGGAATATTACCGCCAAATAGAAAAGCATTTTGGGCAGATTTTCCTGTGGCAAGTGCAACTGATGAAGAGAACGAGATAGACGATTCCTCATAAATTAAATTTTCTATTGATTTTTTATTGTTCTACTGGAGATTTGTAAAAATAAAAATAATAGTAACACATATGCTTTTGTACACATACGACTTTTGTATATTAAGTTTTTGATTTTACCTAAAGTAAAATGTCGTATGTACTTTATTTTAAAAACTAGAAAAAATGTTGAAATTATTATTTACACATATTTTAAAAGACAAATAAGCGTTTAAAAACCACAAAATTCTGATATAAAATGAGAGCAGCATAAAACAAAAAACAAAAAGTTAATTTTCTCAAAACTAGTAAAATTGCAGATACGACCTTCTCGCTTAGTACGGCAGAATAAGCCATAACGTTTTCTACGGTTGGACTAACTACACCTAATTTCATTTAAATTTACATTGATCGAATAATGACGTTTCCTTTTCATTTGTCAAATATGAAAAATAAGGCTATATTAAGTTAATATTTAAATTAATTTTTAAGACTTATTTAGTTTCATATAAAAAACGTGTATAAAAAAAAACATTCCAAAAATTGAATTAGGTACCTTTAAAAAGGTGTCTATAATAATATTACGTTTTGTTAAAACTCATTACCTATTTTATAAGTTGTCAACAGACATGATAAAAATTGACTGATAGAAACAACACATTTGTATGTTGCACATAAGAAAGTGATATACAGGGTGTACTTTTAACTGTGTGATAATTAAATGTTAAAACCTTTTTTTTACGTTCCTTTAGATGTAGGTTAATTTATGGGTACACTTTAAAATTTATTACAAAATGATCGTTTTGATTACAACGGAACCTGTCCTCTGAGGCGTGAATTAAATGATGACTTTTGACGTTTTAGGAAATACTAGAATAGTTTTTTCTTATTCTACTTTACACATTAGTAAAATTGTTTTTAAGGCTAGTTGAATTTGTGAAAACAGGTATAGCCTGTCTAACATTTGAAATGGGAAAACCCACAAATTCCGATATCCTGCTAGGGGCGTAAGTGAAGTGAAGTTTGATTAAACTGAATAATTTACTTGAAATACAGGTAGTACCTACAGGACCATAATTAAAATTAAACTTTGTATACTTCGAATTTATCTAAATGGTAGTTAAACATTTTTTCTTATTTATAATTTTCTTGTAGAAAATTGTACAAACATATTAAGTACAATGTATCAAAATAATAATATTTAGATGCGGACATGCATTTAACACAGTTGGTTTTGCGATAAGAGAATTATCGTACGTAACTTAACTTTTAGTTTTAAGGGAGGTTTTCCCATTTAAAATAATGTTAGACAGGATATATGTATAAATATTTTAGCTAAAATCTTATTTTTAGTAAATTGTCTTTGAGGTTAGAAATATGGAAATTTAAAATTGAAAATTTAGTGAAAAATGCGTTTGTAGAGATAAGTGTATTTGATTGGGTCCAATCAGATGAAGAGGAAGAAAGCTCTGAAGAAGAAGAGGATGACATTATCTTTAGTTCAATTATTTATTTTTAAAATTAATTTTCTTATTAACACTAATTATTGTAATTTATTAGTGACTTTATATTCAAATGCGAGACACTGCTTTTCTTGATTATTTGTTCTTAAGCTTTAAAAGTGTGATCAGAATGATGTGTTTTCACGTATTTTACCAATGTTTACCAAACTATAAAATGTGTAAATTTTTTTGTAGAAAATGTAACTTCAAATGCACCTTATTTGTACTACAATACATATAAATTTTTTGGTAATTAATTTAATAAAATTTTATATACCTAACTTAAAATAAATAAATTTGTTCACAAAATTTTGAATAAACGTTCCATAAATTTGCCGCCCTAATACTTTTTGCATGGAATGTACTCGTCAGAAAACAGCTACATCCCATATGCCCTCTCAGGGTTTTTGTTTACTTCGTTGAGCTGTAGACTAATACATTTTTTGTCAGGTTGGGTGTATGTAATATTTGTTGCCTTTTCACAATAAAAAAATTTGCACGTGTATACGTTTAAAATTTAAAAATTGATTAGATGTGTTTTGTACATTTAATAAAAGACGAAACAAAAATAGTTCTTGGCCCTACATCTGTTTTTGGATGTCGGTCATTCATGATATGCTTTTTTCGAGTTGTCCAGATGTGCAATTGTATTTTTAAAAAGTTTTCATCGCATGTTTTAAAACGTGTTGCATGTTAATTAAACATTTTCTGTAAAACCACAGAATAAATTTTCGAGTTCCATTACTTGGTACACATATTACACTACAAATTTGCAAATGGGAATAATGCAATATTACCAAAGACAGAAATCAAAATTCCTTTGTAAATAATGTTTTTGTTTAATGGGTACTACATAATCCTACATTGTCAAAGACGTAAAAACATTAATGTTGCCAAAATTAAGCAACAAGATAATTCCGGAAATGGTAAATGATAAAAAACAAAACGTAAATGTTATTAAAACATGGTTTTATAACACTTAGAGCAGAGATATCCACTTCCTTCTAAATTTATTTTTCAAATAAGTTCCAAGGAAACACTTGTATTAGCAATGGTTTCTAAGGGTATTCATTTTCGATTAAATTTATTACGAGATAGATATTGTGGCTTCTAAAATGATCTAAATCATTATTTTGGGTGAAAGCATGTCTAATATAGATAACTCTTTTGCATGGACTTATTTAATTATAAGTCAAAATCTTTCAATACAAATCAATTTTTCAAATCAAGAAACATGAAACAAGAAAAAAGACATACGTTGAACAGTTCTGGACTTCAATGGTTTTATAAGTTAAAAAACTAGTCACTAAGCTGTGACAGTCCAACATGCTTTTCTGTTTTTATGAATTTACAGTAAAAAAAAGATTGATGATTTATTTTTTTTAAATTAGGGAAGATTACCTGTTATAACTTCACCAGATTGGACAAGATCATTATAAGTTTCTGCTTCCTCTGTGGCATCTATAACAAAAATACAAATAAATAAAATGACTATCCAAATTTATAATAAATATTTTAATAGTAGTGTGCTTAAAAAGTTGTATGAAACTAAAAGTACAAAATTTAGAATAGGTATACTTCAGTAAAATTTTGAAAAACAAAGTGTAAACAAAAATAATACTTAGGTATTAGTAATTAAATGAAAACCCTGCACACTTTAAGTAAAAAATAAAACAGCAGAAAGTCTTAAGTGAGTTCTCAATCTCAAGCTGCTTCAATAGGGTTGAACATGCGCTGCCAAGAAAAAGAAACAGCTCGCACCTAATTTGCATCTGGAAAAATAAAAGAAAAGTAGCATTGTCTAAACAACTCCCTCCACTAATCTTGGAAAATGCACAATTAAATAACATCGTATATGACACACCTCGAAAATCCACTGAGATGAATCTAAATCTTTAATCTTACGTAAACAAAAAAAATAAAATGAAAAATAATTTATATCCACACTACTCTGGTATTCGAGGCACGCCTTTAATTACTTTTATGTAGCCTGAGTAATTTTATTATACTTAACATTGCCTGCATTACTATGGTACTCAAACCCATAAAAGTAAGGGTCATCATATGTTTCCTACCATGTAACCGTGAAGGCAACGGTTACAGCTTTATTTGGCTTGTGCAACTCCATTAGCGGTAACGAACCAGCCGATCTCATTTCTGGAACATCGGAAGCAGACCGAAACATTGCACATTAGTATGTAGACCCGTATTATTTTTTTCTCTTTAAATAGAAAAAGAGTGAAGTACTTACCCAATAACCTAAACCGTTTTTGTGGGATTTCTTCGGTACCTGGAACGGGTGGTTCCGCATCTGAATTTTCTTCTAAAGACATTTGATGCATATTTTTCTGTAATCATTTTGAATACAATAAACTAAAAATCACTATTAAAATACTTTACCATGCTTAATCCTCCGTTTAATATCAAATGTTCTTGCTGATACGCAGTCATCATATTGAAAGTTTAATATAATATATTCATTACAACACGAAAATTAACAAAGTTAGAGAATACAATCAAAATGGCGTTTACAAACGACAGACAGCTACAACTTCTCAAAAGTAACCAACTACCAACCTAACGGTTTTTCATTATTCAGTGACTAAGTTTAAATTGGCATTACAATTTGCCGTTATTTGTTTGTTTATAATATACGGTGTGTCAATTTAAAAACTTACAATAGACTATATCTCATCAAAAATGATGATATCCACCTACCCTAACTAAAAAAATGTAAATAGCGAACCCTTACTTGTAATACATCATTGGAAAGCCTGTATGCTATCCAGTGGTATAAATAAAAATTATACAGGGTGTATTATATTTTTTCAGTCATTTTTATAAATGAACACAAAGGAGTTCGCTATTTAAATTTTTTTAGTTGGGGTAAGTAGGGCGTAGGGGGTTGATTGGGGTGAGTTGTCTCCTATGTCATTTTGGTTCCCCTTTCTACCCTAGAAACGGTTTAGAGAATTTTTTGATATCATTTATTCATGAGAGCCAGTCTACTGTAAGTTTTTAAATTGTCCACCGTATTTATATATAATTATAAACAATAATGCTCGGTTCCAAAAGTAAAGCAGCGAAAGCATTTGGTTTTGTATGGAGAGATAATAACGCTATCTATTAAATAAATTTCACGTATTTAATAATATTTCAATTCTTACCATTTATTTCATACTTACTTCATACATAGTGTACAGAGTGTTTCTACTAACACGTTTTACAATCAATTGCAAAGACGTTATAACCAGTATAACTGCACAAAAATAAATCTATGAAGAAATACATACCGGGCGCGTAGTACTTTAAAAATTAGAAAATAGTGCTTGAGATTAAAGTTTTTTGATATTTTAACAAATACAGAAAATGTTTGTTTAGTATATTATGCATTCTTTTATGTTCACAAAATAAAAAAAAAAATTAATTAATATCTTGAACTTTCCAAAACAGTGAATAACACCTAAAAGTATTTGAAATTATCCTCCCTAACGATTAATATTATACTTGCGGATATATCTAGAAAAATGCGGACCAATCACGCGTTTCCTTATTTCGCGCGTACAAGCTTTTAATAGTTTCCATAACAGTTTCGTCAAACTGGGGAAGCGATGTTGGTTTTATGGTACATTGGATGCCTGACACGCGGTTGGGGTAGGTTCGATTTTCGCGCGAAACAAGGATACGCGTGATTGGTCCGCATTTTTCTAGATATATTCGCAAGTGTCAACTTCACGTAAAAGTTTAATTGCTATTTTAATAATGGGTGGTAGTGTTGCCAGATTTAAAATTTTAATACATAGAAAATTTTATTTTAAATGAACATTTCCACAAAATATAGGAAATACTTGTTTTCGTTTACTTAACATGGATTACAAAGTCGAAGCCACAGTTTATGAAGAGAGAGGGTGGGGCGGTAGACACTCATAATATAGACAATCTTGAGGTAAGTTTTCTTCTTCCCAAAATAATAGAGGGCAATCATAACTAACAAAGAACAGAGCCAGTAGATAATCTACTCCTTTCGTTTTTACAATCCAATCCTTTTCCTTCCAGCATTAACCCGTCGTCCAATCTCGCCATCAATTGTACCATCTGCAGTGGACATCCTACCCAGATACACCAGCTCGTCCACTTGTGTCACCATGCAGGGTAGGTATTCTATTCTCCTTTCTCCTTCCTGATTAAAAACCACAATCTTTGTTTTATTAACGTTTGTCTTTGGGTCCATGTTCTCAGTCTTACGGACTATATCAAACTCCCTCAGAGCTGTTTGTAGCTCACTCGCATTCTCGCTTAATAAGACTGTGTCATCTGCATACCAGAACTCGTACGTTTAGGGTCCAACTACACCATTTTGTAACGTGCTGAACATACTTCTCTACAAATGTACGATGTACGATGTGAGAAATTACTAAATAACACATCGTACACACTGTATTGGAAATTCCTTTTATTAAAATAATGTCCATATGTTCTGTGATCCAAAGCAATTTACATCAAACCAATAAGTTTTATTGAACGTAAATACATATTTACACCACCTATCGGCAAATAGCCGAATCCCCAAAGGTTAACAACAGATAACTGTGTTTCATTTTAGGACATTCAAACACAATAGATCTATTTATTCAATATCAATCGGTAACAAAGAAATCAAAACGAACAATTATTCGTTTTGAAAAACGTACTACATTTCTCGTGTCCTCCTTGCGGTCGCCATTTTACGAAGCTATGGAAAATTTCTGAGCTCGTCTAAAATTTCTATATCGAAAATTTTTCGGATATAAATTAGAACAATTAATTGTAGCAAGACATTACTTGGGCTATTCTGAAAATTACTGTTCCAAATTATCTGTTACTCGCAAAAACCTTGCGGATATAAAGGAATTTTTCGTTGTCAAAGGGGTAAGCTGTTCCGTTGATCTTCTTATTTGCTATTAATTCATAAATTTCTTTGTTAGCGACAGAAAGCGTACAACCATAAACAAATTACGGATCCTCCGATCGACTAGCGGAAGGAATTTCGTTCCACTTCTGTATCCCCGCCTACAATCATAGGGGCAATTGACGTTAATTTCATCTTATATAATACTAACGTACCTTTCCCTTTAGCAATTTTCTTTTTTGTATTTCTGCAATTTTGGCTACTGCATCGGCGATAGGGTAACAATTCCTACTCTACCAAAGGTCAGAACTTTTATTGATTTTCGCACGGACTAAATTGCTACCTTCTCGCTGTACGTGTTATGAGTTGTGAATCTGCTCTACAATAGGTTAAGTGACGTGCTACCCCCTAGAAATTAAAGTATTTGAATAACTTAATGTAACTACAGCATAATTTACTTACAGTTAATGAACTTCCTCTAGTGAACGTGGCTGGTAGAAGTAACCACTGCTAGAATTTTACGGATGATAATTATTAGTTTGATCTGTATGTGAGTGTTCTTCATACCGTTTACTCTATAATTCCTAATACTATCTGGTAAATTGTGGACCACTCCTATACTCATTTTAAGATAGCATCCAATTTATAAACAGCAGGTGAACTGCGCACAAACCAGCTTGATTGTCGAGCTGCGCGACAGTAGCTATTCCATGTTAGTTTCATTAAATAATAACTTTGTTATACTCACGAACACGTGATTTTCTTCCTTTGTACCTTTCAACCCACATATACATATACAGGAATAGAAGGTTATGCAATCGACTTTTTTTTACTATAGCTAAATCGCCTTATCAGCTCATTTTACAACGATTGGCCAAGTTTCGCCAAGATCGGCCCATTATGCCTGAGTGTCTGTGTGTGTGTGTGTGTGTGTGTGTGTGCGTGAGCTGTGTGTGTGCTGAGTGTGCGTGCGTGTGCGAGTGCGTGTGTGTGTGTGTGTGCGTGTGCGTGTGTCGTGTTGCGTGTGCGTGTGCGTGGCGTGTGCGTGTGCTGGTGCGTGTGCGTGTGTCGTGTGCGTGTGTGTCTGTGTGTTGTGTGTCTGTGTGTCTGTGTGTCTGTGTGTCTGTGTGTCTGTGTGTCTGTGTGTCTGTGTGTCTGTGTGTCTGTGTGTCTGTGTGTCTGTGTGTCTGTGTGTCTGTGTGTCTGTGTGTCTGTGTGTCTGTGTGTCTGTGTGTCGTGTGTGTCTGTGTGTCTGTGTCTGTGTGTCTATGTTCGTGTGTCTGTGTGCTGTGTGTCTGTGTGTGCTGTGTGTCTGGTGTGTGCTGTGTCTGTGTGTCTGTGTGTCTGTGTGTCTGTGTGTCTGTGTCGTCTGTGTGTCTGTGTGTCTGTGTGTCTGTGTGTCTGTGTGTCTGTGTGTCTGTGTCTGTGTGTCTGTGTGTCTGTGTCTGTGTGTCTGTGTGTCTGTGTGTCTGTGTGTCGTGTGTCTGTGTGTTGTGTCTGTGTGTCTGTGTCTGTGTCGTGTGCGGTGGATGTGTTTGTATCGATAACTCGTGGAAAATACCTGGTACTTAAAATTTTGTTTGCTTGTGTTCTTTGGCTTGGACTAATTATATTTTGGGCTTCGTGAGGTGTGGAGGGTTTTAGGACATTTTGGTTATTATCAGATAATTCTGAAAAACTGCGTATTTAAAGATTAATATCCGTATCTTAAACTTGTTCATTATGTTCTATGGAACATATATTTTGAATGAGTTCAGGTAATTTAGCGGTAAAATTATCTAAAGTAAAGTTTAGTTTTAGTTCAATTTTATTTCTGATTAACGATTCATTTTATAAGATAAAAATTACCACGTATTTTTAAAGTAAACTTATATTTACATAACTTCATTTATAAGTGTTTTGACATATATATTTTTCTGACAGTGGCATATCGTAATTAACTTGCATAAAAATTTTCTGAATTAAATTATTTAATGTTTTAGTTCAATTTTATTCATTAAATTTCTGATTTAACTGATTTCTTTTATTAAAAAAGTTAAGTATTTTTATAATATATTATATTATTTTAATTAACTTTTGTACTTTATTTAAGTGTTTTGACATATATTATTGTTTCTGTTTCTACAGTGTTGTATATGCTCGTAATTAACTTATTATGAAAGATATTTTCTAAATTAAATTCGTAGTTTAACTGCAACTTTATTTAACTTTTATGTACATATAAATTTACCTACATTTACCTGTAAATTTCTATGTGGATCATGTATATATATATATATATATATATATATATATATATATATATATATATTCATTTAAAATTTTACTTTTGCTGTACTTCTATTTAACTTTTTGAGGAAAAGTTCAGTTGCCGTTTCTCTTTTTCTTTTTCTAATATTTGATACAAATTAATGTATTACTAAATAAATTTAGGGGCAACTGAATTGTCCTGCCGACAAAATTTGGTAAATAATTTATGAATAACGAATATTTTAACTTTGATATAATTTTTGTTCTGTTTTTGTGAAACCTCAATAAGTGCAATTTAAATAAGTTTTGGTTATTATAACGCCTTTCTAGCGTAGGTATGTTTTTCTTTCAGCTTCTGCGTAATAAACGATCTTTCATTTCCGAAAGTTAGACGTTTAAAATAATTAATGTTGCCTAATAACTTTCTATAGGGTTTGATGTAAAAACCCTCTTTACTTGCGAACGTTGCGATTAATTTCGTTTTAGGTCTGTTTGGGTGTTAACCGTATAGTAATCATACTTTTAGTTAGATAATAAAAAGAAACAAAGATTTAACTTCATTTAATCTGGTTTGATTGATTCTCTATATACCCTTATTTTAAAAATTACGTTTTTGCGTTACACTACAACTTTCTTTTCTTATTCTCTCTTCCACATTTTTTCTCCCCTTTCCTTGAATTCACTATTCACCTCATCATCGTTATCCAGAAGTCGGGGTAACGGTGAGTTTTAGATTTTGGGGAGCGACTTCTGGCGCCTAATGTGACTCTGTAATTATTATACCCCCGAACCGTACTGAGCTAGACGGTTACTGTAGTTAGTAGAGCATCCTTTCCTTTTTCCTCCGCTTCTCATTTAAACACGTGACAACTTGTATCGGTACATGCTTGCATAACACATTTATCCATGTATGCATTAAACAACCACGGTGACATACACACAGCCTTGTCGCACTTCCTGCTCTATACTAAAGTACTCACTCACCTGTTTCCACCCTAACACATGCCCGGCTACCGTTATATACTGCCCTTATTCCGTTTATTCTACATTTACTTACGCCATATTCATTTAATATTTCCCACAGTTTCTCTCTATTCACTCAGTCATATCCTTTCTCCAGATCTACAAGCGAACAGTACAGCTTCTTTTCTTATACATAAATAATTTTCGATCACCTGCTGGTGAGCAACACATCCTCTCCATTAAGCCAGTCTGCACACCCCAAACCTTAATTTGGGCACTTTCACGTAATCTATGAGTTAGTTTTCTTCGAAATACTTTACCATGTACACTGAGCAGACTTATTCTTCTATAGCTTTTGCTATCAGTCATGTTCCCCTTACCCTTATACAGCGGTGCAATGATCACGCTTTTCCAATCATTCGGCACTTTTTCACACTTAAAACATGCATTGAATAATTCACCCAATATTCGCACAAGCTTTGCACCTCCATATTTTGCATTTCACCAGTGATTTCGTCTACACTTGCTCCTTTACCGTTTCTCAACTTTCCTACCGTTTTCTCTATCCCATTTAATACAATATCCTTGTCAGTTTCAGTCACTATTCCTTTTACAGCCTCCTTATTAAACTCTTCAGTCTTATTCAAGTCAGTACTGTACAGCTTTCCGAAATATTCTTGCCAGCACTTTCTCACTTCACAATTGTCCCGTACTATTTCGTGAACACACCCTCGATATAACCAAAAAGTGGTCCAATCCGCGCATTAATTTTGTCTTTCACAAGGTTTCTAAGCCGTTCATCATACACTATCAAGTCTATCATACTTTTGATTCACCATTCTCATTGACTCTTTGGTCTCCGAACTTTCCTAGAACGCGTTCAGTATGTTCTCTCTGTACACCTACCCATCCGTTCATATCCCCCAGTATCATCACTCTTTTGTTGGGCTTACATACGTTTAACACGTTCTTTACTTGATTCCAGAAGTTCTCACGCTCCTGGTCTCTTTCTCCATTCACTCGTGCATAGAATGCAATAAAAAAAATTCTTCGAAACTCCACTTTCATTCTAACCCTTATTACCCGAGGAGATACCAATTCGTACACTTCGTTTAATACATCTTTTCACGCTCTCACTTACGATCATCCCAACTATTTTTCCGTCATGCACTTCAGTTTCAACTCCAGACCACAGAGTTAAGGTGCACATTTTTATGCTTAAACGTATTAGGTACAAAGAGGTTTTTCTCCACACAGATGTTCACCAGGCGTTCACCATTCTAATTGACTCTTTGGTTTACAAACTTTCCTAGGGCGCGTTCAGTGTGTTCTCTCTGTACTTCCACCCATCCATGCACATACATTCAACACGTTCTCTACATCATTCCAGAAGTTCTCACATTCTTGGTCCCTTTCTCAATTCACCCGTGCATAGCATGTAATGAGAAAAATTATTTAAAATTCCACTCTCATTCTAACCCACATTACTCGAGGGGATGCCAATTTGTGCTGTTTAACATATCTCTTCGCTCTTTCACTCACGATCACTGCAACTCTTTTAACGCCATGCATTTCTGCCTCAACTCCTACCCATAGTGCTAAGCTGCCATCCTCATCTCCACACCATCATTTCTTCTGCGCTTTGTCTCCAATACACGAGCTGCCTTTCATCCATTACATTCGCATTTTCAAATTTGTTACCATGCATAACTCTATGATTCCAGGTACCAATTCGCCATTCTTTCGTTGCACTGTCGTCAGCAACGAGGCATGTCTGTATCGACCCTTATAGCCAGGGCGATCCGAGGCAGTGAACTTGTTGTTTTGAGTAGTTAAATTAACAGGCAGAGCGGTTACTAGCCAACTCGTGCCCTGGACGATGAAGCATTCCCTACTAACGGTATCGTCCTACTACCGGGGAGTGGTGGTACTTATTTGTCCTACTGCCCCGACAGGAAAGGAAGTAAGAAATGGGAATAGATACAGAGACAAGAAAGATATAAAAATCAGTATCAATGAGTATACCTATTTAACTGTGTATATTTTTTAACTTACTTAATTTCAATAACATCCTATTTAAATTAGATTATTCCCTACGCGATACTTGGTTCTCGGGATACTTACCGGCCTTGCTGTAATTCATTTGAGAAAGAAAATGATTTAATTATTTTTGATTTAGATTTTCGATTACGAATTAGAGCTAGTTATTTGTTTCTTTAATTGTTTATGTTTATTTGTTTTTTTATTTATACTTTAGATTACGGATTCAATTTAGTTATTTATTTTTATCATAGCTAATGAAATGAATATTTTTAAGACAATGATTATGCAGGTAAATGCATTATGCATGTACTGGCCGCTTAGTATACTTGTGGTTCACATCTGGTATGTCTTGTTCTTTATCCAACTGTTACAAATATGTATTTATGATTTTTTGTATACACCCGCGTTACCGTGGGATGAAGTTTTAGTCATTTATTTAGTTCTCTGTATTTATTGTTATAACAAAATATTTACGTGTTTGAGTAATAGAACCTTAGGCTAAAAGGTGGTGTTTGCGCTTTAAGTTTACTTTACGATTATATCAGTTTTAACAATCATACCTGACATGCGTTTGAAGGAACCGTACTTTTCATAGAAATTGCATAGGAATGTAATAGTACTGTTTTCCTGTTTATTCGCGTACCTCTAAAGCCATTTCACAAGCTACTAAAATTCTACTTATTAGATTATTATTATTTTTTGTATTTATTATTAATATTCAAACCGCTGGGTTATAAAAATCCGTTAAAAATTGTCATTTTTCACTAAACGAAGGTAGAAGCCAGAGCACAATGCACACTTTAAACACGTCCTTTCGCTTTGACGGCTAGCAGAAGAAAATAGATATATTTTCAACAAGAGGTTTTCGCTTTAAGTTAAAACGCTTATAAAATGTATTTTCATAAAACTACTTTTTTGGTGTTTTTCGTCTATATAAACCTTGTGCTTTCGCTTACTTTAAAGTTTACTTTAATTTGCCTTGGTCTAGCTCAACCGGTTTTTAATTATATAAAAAGGGGAGTTGTTCGTTGTTCGTTATTACCAGGTTCGTCAACATTGAGCAATATAAGATTTTTAGACGTATATTATGCCTATTGTTTATAACTTTAAATATTTACACCTAAAACTACCGTACAAACAAGTAGAAACAATGAACTGAAAAGTATTTTAAATAAATCAAAATAAATAATGCAGCTTCTACTGGAATGGAATCTGGTTGATTTGTCTTCGGATGGCCTTTTGTTTCGGAATTGGTCGGTGGTGATCCTCAGGCAGCTCTGCTCTTTACATTTTCTGTGAAAATACGGTTACCTATGTGTTTATACATTCAAAAGAACTAATCTTTAATTATATTGTTGCATTTTAGTTAAAATAATTTATTTCCAATAAATTAATATTTTTAAAAGCCGGACCTGTCTGGTAGCAGCCGGTGGCAAAATAATTTACAGTTATTATATTCGTCGATATGATCAACAAGGGTAACGCTCTTTATACCTGCCTGGAGGTCAACTAGAAAAATCAATACCTTTAAAGTATTATTTTATACAGAATACGCTTTTATATTGCAACTTTTATACCTCTAACTGTCATAAAATTGGATTTTAAAGAAACTAAATAATATTTACAGAGTTTTTATTAACTAACTATCTATTTACAGGATTTTAATTACGGTGAATGAATATATTTTTAATTACCTTTAGTAATTAGCGAAAGTTTTAGTAAAACAGAATTGGTGTTTACAAGTAATCTCTTTGGAATGAAATATGAATACATTCATGTGGTATTCCTGTTACGGACATGCTTACGACGGTGGCCACTTAATAGCTCCCTGCGCTTCTGGGTTCGATAACGTCAATAGTAGCTACTTGGGGTGGCGTTAACTCGGGGCCGGTTTCAATAATAATAATAACAGTGATAAGGTATTTAAACCTTCCGGAATGATTTAGTTTAAAGATTTTCAGGTACTAAACGCTTCACAGGTAAGGTAGACTTGAAAGTGGTTTATTACGTTTAGCGAGATTGAAATGTAATGCTCACTGTTACGTACTGTGTTCGTAATTTACGAAACTGGGCGTCCGAGATATGGTCTAATCGCAGGCGGCTTGCTGATTTCAATCTGTCGGTTTCCTGGTGCTTGAGTTTTTAATTATTTTGCGTAGTGTACGAGTGTTTGTGTGAGTCGGTGTGCGGTGAGTAGGTGGAGTATCAATTACAAGAATCTGGGCGAATACCCGTTGTTCTGTTTAATTGATACCCTGGGGATTAGCAGAATTTCTCCAATAGAGACCCCGGGGAATGAGTCGAATTGACCTAACGTAATGAGGGTGAAAAGAAAGATAACGGTCTGGTCTCTCCAAAGAGATCCAGTGGAATGAGAGCGCCTGTAGCACGTCTGGCGGTTTTATTTAGAATCCGTGGGGGGCGGAAACGGCTTCTGGTTGGGATTCTAATGACGCGATTGGCAGATAGACTGACGGGGACTCTGACGTAACAAAACTCATAACGTTTTTGAAAATCACGTCGGAGAGGATATAAATTAATTATTTGATGATTTTGTAAATTTTAATTAAACAGGATAATTAGCAAATAATTAATTTAAAAAACATTGGTAAAGGCGGCTGGCTCTTTACAGTTGTAAGGTAAAAATGTTCAATTTCTGAACTAGAATAATAAGATGCATACGTTGGAAATTTCTGTCTGAGACCAAATTCTTTTGTTTATTGTTTAGTCATTCATTTTACTTTTCTCCAGATTTTCCTCGTTCATCTTTAGTGACATTGCGCCTTTTTTCTAGTGCAGTATTAATCTACTTTTGTAGATATACCATACGTTTTTATATAAGTGTTTCTGTGTTTCTGCAAGCATGTACACCCTAGTATATGATTTACTTGGTCCATTTTTAGCTCGCTATCCTTTAAGTGACATTTCCATAGCTGCAACAGTAGAAACACTTGCCGCCATCTTGGATTTTGACGTCACAAGACCGCCCATGTGAGACCGCATTTTCCACCTTATTTTTACTCGCTTACGTGTAGGACGTGTTTCTTCAACCCTTATTTTTTATACGCTTACGTATGAGACCGTATTTTTACCCTTATTTTGAGATGGTGATCTTTTAATTATTTGTATTAATTAATTATCCTAGAAATTCTCAATCTGATAGTTTATAAGATGATGATGATCTTTAATTATTTGTAATAATTATTTTTTATTAAATATTGTTTATCCTAGTGAAATTCTTAATCTGATATCTTTTAAGATGATGATGATCTTTAATTATTTTATTAATTAATTATTTTTAACCTGAGGGAAATTCTTAATCTGATAGCTTTAAGATGATGATAATCTTTATTTATTTTTATTTATTAATTATTTTACTCGCTTACGTATAGGACGTGTATTTTCACTATTTTTACACACCCACGTGTAGGACGTGTTTTTCACCCTATTTTATGACAGCTCACGTATAGGATGCGTATTTTCAACCCTCATGGTTTCTTTTCGAGGTCAACCTAATTAGAGCCTTTTTGCACATGCTCACGTGAGGCAGGGCTTGGTGCTGGGCTGGATCTGGACCTAGGTCTTGGACTTTGAGTTGGTCTTAGGGTTATTTTTGATGGTATTAAGGTCCTTCTGACTATATTAATAGCAGTACCCCTGGAGGTTAGGCAAATGCACACGCATACAATGTTGGAAATTGCATAATTAATAAGATATTATTATTAAAATTATCGGTCCTATTGCTTTAAAATGGCCAAATTCTATTGGATGATCTTTTACCTAAACGTTGTATTTCTAATAAGGAGGTTCTTGTGCGTACATGTAGGGCTTCGCAACTTGTTCTCAGGCCTTCGCCCTGGCTGGAGGCTGGATGGTATGGGAGCTAACCTTATAAGACAAGTGTAGAGCTTAGCTCTATCGTGGCCCCTTAATGCAATTGTATGTTGTTCTAACTTAATCTTACAGCTGTAGGCCTTCGCGTCATACAAAATTGTATTCTAATAAGGAGGTTCTTGTAAGGCAGGACTTGTGTCAGGGTCTGCGCCCTAGTTTGGGTAAAAATTGATTTTAGCGCCATCTAGTGGCATATAGACTAATGAACATTTTCTGAAGCTGATAATGCACACTCTTGCTCTATCTTGTTTCTTTATCCTCTCTTTCTACACACGCACAAACAAATCAATTAATTAATCAATCTCAAACAAATCACGTTCGATCATCAGATAAAACTCAATCAATCAACCGAAATTATATCTTACAGTTTGCGAAACCAGATTACACATTTTTTAAAAATCTTTATCAGCGTTTTGTTAGCAATACCAGGTAAAACATATATTAAAAATAATACGCTTACCTTTAGAAGTTTTTCCTTCAACTGTACAATATGTTAAACTGAATTTTTATACAACGTGTCTTACTAAAATACGTTTTGTGATGGCTGGATATAAACAGCCCATTACATACCTTCATCAACTATTTAGAAAGTAACACAGAAAACCGGAATACTGCTACTAGCATTTAACAATTATGTTGTACTTACAAAAATTTACATTCAAAACACAAATATTTTAAAAACGTCCAATACCACTAATGTTGCATCATAATAATAAAACTCATTAAATAGTGATTACACAGTAAATACATTTAAAATATGTAACTTTTATACTACGTCTATTATTACATAAAGATGAGATTATTCTTAAATTTAATGTGCTCTGGAAATACTACAACCGTAAAAGCTATACTAGTGATACATTAAGTAAGCATAATAGCGGATTCAGCTACATTGCTAACGATTATTGATGTTTTTCTTGCATGAGATTTTTTGAATGAGACAGCCTCGCAGGTATTTTTAAGAAAAGCTATACACATCTCATGAGATCAAACGAGATTTTTGAGATATAATCACCTCATCGTCTTCACCTTGAACGATTATATTGTAACAACCTATAAAGGTAGCTAATAACCCTAATAGTTTTATCAGACATTATTACATGGACACGAGGTTAGCCCTAAATTAACTGGTTTCAACACGACTCTGGAAATGCTGCACAGCTTCAAATCTTTAGCTCGTACGCAGAAGTTGTACCGTATTCACTTCCTTCAATTTTATCTGCATTCTGTTTCGAGGCTGTAGTACGTTTTCTAATACATAAACAGAATCTTCAATACGTATACGTGTAGCAGCAAAACATTAGCTAGTTAGTTTCACCTCTATATTACTTTACATGCAAGCCTGATCTTATTAAATAAAGACATCTGTCAAAAAGCTAATTAAACATAACTAGACCTGGGTAGCAAACGCTTCCAATTATAGTTTTTAGTCAAACAAAGGCCTACAACTACATACAATCGACTAGCACTGCTTTAGCACGAGGATCAAACGAAAAACACGCATGCACCACAACGTACACTACGCACGCAAATGAGCTCGCACGTACAACGTACGCACATTCGCAACACGCAAGCTCGACGCATCAGACGGCACTAGCACGCAAATAACGCACGCAATCGCATCGCAATTACTAGCACAAAACGCTCGCTCACGTCAACGCTCGCACGCACGTATTGTTTACGCCACCGTAATGAAACATAAAACAGTCACAACTAAAAACACATACACACACAAGACACAACACAACATCACACCACACATCACACAGCACACACACAACACACACACACACACACAAACACGACACAAGAACGCCGTTTTAGAGCAAATACTGACCATTAAAAGTTTAATATATAAACAAGCTAGGGCTATGTTAGAGTGTTTAGTCAATACTCTAGACATCCCTAAGATAACCGATTCTGCGAACATTGACAGTACGTTTGCACAAGACCCAAAGGCTATATACTCGTATGATTTGTCGTTTACTCTTAAAGTGTAACTGTCATCAGTGAGCATTACTATAATGTATTCTCCTGTTTATGAGCCAACATCAGCGGACATTTAAGTTTACTGACTTTTAATAAACTAACACTAACCGTTCAAGATAATGATGAAAGCATGACTGTTGATGCTGAATGTATCACATTCAAGATGATGGTGATGGTTCACAAAGAGAAAGAAGACGATCAGGTAATGAGGGCAAATCTCAAAATCATGATGATGATGACGACGACTCACGGTTCAAGAAGAAGAAGAAACCGATAAAGCATGTTATTAAATAATAATGATGTAGTTGTTTATAATAATAATAATATATTTTCAAACGTTAAGCTTTCCTTCAATTTTGTTAATAAACCTGTTTTTTTCCTAACGGTGCTCCACCGTCTTGATTCATGTTTGCAAGTTTACAAGTTTTTCGCTTTAACGTGTTTTATTTCGCATGTTTTATGTTGGCGATTTTTCGTTTCTGTGTTTTCGTTTAGCGTTTTCGTTTTACGTATTTTCGCATTTGTATGAAATTGCGTTTGCGTATTTTGGTTAGCGTATTTCGTGGTAGCGTTTTTAGTTTGTGTGTTTTTAATAGCGTGTTGTGTGTGAATATGTTTTGCGTATTGCGTTTCGCGACATTCTTACGTAGTGTGTGTTGTTGTGTGTGTGTGTGTGTGTGCTTGTGCGTACGCTGTCAGTGCGTGTTGCGTAGCAGCGTAACTGTGCAGGGGTGTGGAATCCGATAAGACTTGTGCGACATTGGAGGTGCGTAACGCGTGCGTGCTGTCCGGCCCTCTCTATTACTCCTGTGTGTGTATGCGCGCACTGTGTGTAACTGATTTGCAACTTCTTGTTAACATTAGAGCTACCAAAATGGAACACAGAAACTTCGTTGTAAAGATTCAGATAAAATATCATTAGTTATACAAAATCTGCATGAATATATGTCATTGAAAAAGGAAACTCCTCATTCAAGATTTTTGTTCGTTACGTTAACAATCAGTGTACAGTGCAACCTGTAGAAAGAATATATTTGGAAAATTGCTCCAGAAAGTTGCAACATTCTTAAACCTACCAGATGCGTTATCATATACAGGACATTGTTGGCAACCTCTGCATCTCTACGAGCTGATTCAGGAGTGACTGTTGACGTTTTAAAAAGACATGGGGATGGAAGTCTGTAACTGTTGCAGAAGGGTATGTGAAAACTCCTGAATAATAAGAACCTTATCGCCGAAAAAAATTTTGGAGGTGGAGGTGATCAAAAACACTGCTACCTCACTCCCAGGACCTCAAACTGAACGGCCCACAGGCACTGATTCATTTAAATGCGTTCAACCTTACATCCAGCAGTATCGTTTCGAAATTAAACGTCCGATATTTATTAATTGTAATAATACTAATGTTAATGTTTCGTAAAAAATTAATAAAAGTATTTGAAGTTTGACATCTGTCAATGAACTCTCAAGTTCAGTCCATATTTAATCCCTAGGGAATAAATGATCCACTTTAGTCCCTGTAGACAGAGACTAAAGTATCTATTTTAGTCTCGGAAGTGCAAAAATTTCTTTTAATTTCCATTTTGTAGGTAGGAAGATCGCGTGGTGTTCTACATCAGATATTTAACATTTTGCTATTTACAGTTACAAACTTTAGTAAATGATATGTAGAGGGTGGATCAAAGGTAGTCATACAGTGTTGCAACATCTTAAATTTGCTACTAGCTTACCATCATCAAATAATGGTGTTTGTTGATTGCGAACAATTTAACCTTACTTTATTCCATGTTTAACCCTAATGTAAAATTAAAATTGTTTTCATTATTATATATTTAAATTATTTTTTACTTTATAAAAAAAAACTATTGAAACATTAAACTTAAGAATGGATATAGAAATTCGTCCCATTAATAACATAAAGGTAAAAACTGCTTTATATGTAATCTTTGTAATAGGCAACTTGAAATTTGTGTAATTTAGGGAAGAGGATTATTTGCTAAAAAGAACTTTCCATGTGGAACAGTTATTTTTGAAGAAGATCCATTAGTTTGTTGTCAGTTTTCGTGGAATTTTAGTTATATGTATAAAACTTGTGATCATTGCTTACGGTAAAAATTTATTATTTTAAAATCATAAATAATTGATTAATATACATTTCTAGTCCTTTAGAATCTGCTCAAGAGAATGCACGTAGACTTACAGGTAATCCTGAATTAATATTGCCTTATCCCGAATGCTGCACAACTAATAAAAACTCTATTGTATTATGCTCTTCATGTGGTGTTGAGTATTGCAGCATTGATTGCCAAACTGAAGCTTTTAATAAATACCATCGTACATTATGCCTTCGAACTAAAGAAAGAAATAATTCACATCCATTGGAGCAGCTAAATGAAGCTTGGAAGTAAGTTAAATAAAAATTTATTGATTTATTCTTACACCGGGTGTCCACTTTCAAAGTTGAACATAGGCAGTTAACGTGTATTCAATTCGTAGGCTTTTGGCAATTATTTATACAATACCGCAATACATATATATTAAGTAATAAAGGCTTCAAATGATTTTTATTTAAAATCCAGAAAAAACTGCAGTAAAGAAATTAAAGTAAATTAGCAGTACCCGGTGTGCTTTGCTGTGCTCAAATGTAAAACACATTCTGCCTCTCCCTCTCATGTCAAGAAAAAATTTATCCAATAGGGATATCTACAATTTTTTTTCAAGTGCCATTACAAAAATACCAACTCATAATCATGAAAACTATAGACTTTTTATATACAGGGTCCGCCTTTGGGAGCTGATGCTATGAGTATCTGCCAAACCAAACTTACCATAATTTTGAAAATTTGGTGACAGGGTAATGTTAGGACTAACTCATCTAAAATATTTTCACGTTCGTACCACTTCCGGTTATACGTGTAATGATACGCTGATAAGTATGTATTACCTCCGCAGTAAAAAGTAGTTTTTTTCGATTTACTCATAAAGTATTAAATTTTTACACTTATGTTGTGTATCGAATTTGAAAAAATGACTTAGAAAATTTCTATTTGGCAAAAATGACTTTTGAATCACAAAATTATCAATTTTATAATTTTTGCAGTTTTTCAAATATTTTTCTTTATTTCAATTCTCAATTATTTGGTTTCCATGGTGACCACGAACAAGGAATACTAGATTTAAGTATGTAGCTCATTTTATCACAAATTTTAAAATTGGGACTTTTTGATAAGTATGAAACTGTTAGGTTTAGGCAAATAAAGTTTTAAACAAACTTACCTTAATTTTGACGTTAAATCGATCTGAATAATAAAAATAGGGTTTTCATTTGATTTTTTGAGTAACTTGCATTTTTGATAGTCAAGTTTAGACATTCATAATTTTATTTTTATGAAAAATACAAATGTCATTTTGCAGACTGTTGCAATAAACCTTTGTCTACAACACGTCAAAGTTTTATTCAAATTGTTTGACAGGAACAGAACAATTAACGAGTTATTACTAAGACCGCTTCTGTCAATTTTTTTAGAAAAATGTTTTTTGTTTTAAAACGACTGAAATTTCGTATCTAGTTTATTTAACAAACTTACCTTAAAATTCGACATAGAATCCAAAAATGTATTAATATACGGGGTGTTCCATTTAAAATAAGCGACTAAGTACCGACTTCCGGTATAACCTGAAGTGGTACGAACGTGAAAATATTTTAGGTGAGTTAGCCCTTACATCATTACCCTGTCACTAAATTTTCAAAATTATAGTAAGTTTGGTTTAGCAGATACTCATAGGATCAGCTCCCAAAGGCGGACCCTGTATATAGAAGATATCTGTATTAATAAGACTTTTTAGGTATATACACAGAAGATATTTATATTAATAATTTTCCGATCACCGAAGTTAAGGGGTCAGTACTTGGATGGTGACCGAATTTTTCAAGTGCCATTACAAAATATTAACACATATAATTATGAAAACGATAGACATACACTTGGTATTGAAGTCACAAACAAAATTTACCATCCATTTTATATATATAATATAGATGTTCAAATAACTTTTGAGCTAAGCAATATCCTAGTCTTTTGTAAAAACTATTTTGTACATTACCTAATTGCCTATCAGTAATCAACATGCTTCTCTCAAGAATTAATATCTGGGTGGCATCTTTTGTACATTTTGCTTTTAAGTGCCCACATAATGTGGAGCTCTGGCTGGTCAGTTTATAGTACCATCTCTACAATCCAATTTTTGGAAATAAATTTTTAAAAATATTTAACATCTAAACCAAAATGTAGGACAGTAGATCTCCGATTTTCTCTTAATGTCTTCCAATGCGGGTCCTACCAAAAAGATCTAAATATGTTTCTAAATTTAAGTTTCCTTCAATTTAAAGTGGACCAATACTATGATTAGAGCTTTCCTGAACCTAATGCCGTGTGTTTTCAACACTGAGTTCATTATTTAGGGTAAAACTACACTCTTCTGTAACATATGGACCATAGAAAGAGGCAATCTTGTATTTCATAATGCATTCCTGCTTTCTTTCAACTTCAAAATCTTTTGATAACATGGCAGTTTCTAGGGATGATTTTTATATTTCTTTAATATCTTCCATACCACGACTTACATAAATCAGTTTCAAGAGAAATTTGTCTCAAGCTGTGTGTTGGGTCTGCATTTATCATTGAAAACACCTTTTCTGTGAAGACAACTGTTTGTCGATTTCCTATGATATGATTGTTATTTTATTTATTTATTTTGCTTGGTTTTCAAATTTTTCTCATATTAAACTTAACGGCAAACAAATCTCGAACTTTTCCTAAACTAGCACCACTGTAAATGTCAGGTTTTACTGATAAAAAGCAAATAGTAAAACAGAAATTTGCTATTTTAAGTCTACTAAGTAAAATGATTTCATAGATGCTGTCACATTTGAAAAACAAGACAATTCCTATTTAAAACTATCAAATATTAAATTAGTATTTTAAACTGAAAATTCACTTTTTAATCTTTTAATGTCGTTGGATGCGCAATAATTTTTCTTTCTAGTGATACCATTAGCTTTTCTGTAAAATATGGTGGCCACAGGAATCATCAAAACGTTCAACAAATTGTCAAATCTCATTTCGCATTTGAGAACGAGCAGTGTATTAATGTGCTGAATTACTTATTTCAATAGAAAGAATATAATTAGGAAATTTGAATTGTTTTTGATCAATGTTTTACCAAAAATATATTACGTCATCTAATCTAATCATCATACATTATTCAGAATATACAAGAATATATTGGTAATACTTTAACATATACACATTTTGTTTATATTAGTTTCAGTTGTGGCCTGAGATATAAAAGCGAATAGAAGTGTCCCAAGCATCTACCTCTATGTACATCAATTAAAATGATTATTAGTTGCATATTACAAACATTTACAAACATATTGGTTTAATATACTTATAGTGATCTATTTCCAATAATGCACCTATTTTTAAACACGTTAGAAGCGATATAATGCTAGCATTATGAAATTAAACAGAATGCATATACAAACCAAGATGACTGAACAAACTCGATTATATTTTCTTCTGAATAAATCAAACACTTTGTTTATTACTAAAAATACTCAATATCTTTTAATTGAATAGTACACTAAAAGGACATTAAATATAGAAGGCACCACAGGTGTTACTGAATAATGCTCGGTTAACATACACTGTTGACTCGACACATTATTGTACATTGATACTTTAATTACTGTAATGTGTCAACCATTGTTTTGTCATAGGACTATTATTTTCTCACACTGGTTATCATACCTGCCTATTTGTTAATGGCATTCTTTTGAGAATAGTGATATTTATTAGTACATTAAATTTTTTAATTGAAATATATTATATTTAATGAATTATATAGTCTGTGGTTTAAGAACACAGATTTTCTATCATTGTGTAGTTATTTATTATACACATAGATTAATACAATGATCATCAGGTTTTTGTTAAAACTTGATGGTACATTATTCAATTAAATATTCATTATTATGCCATGATCTGTAATATTAATTATAAAAGGAATAACAGCATTACCTACATTAAGTACTAGTTTTTCTTTATGGTTATGTTTGGCAGGTGTAATAACACTATTAATATCTTTAAGTGAATACCCATCAGCTTGTAGTGATTTTTTAATTATTTATATTCTTCTTTCAAAAATGCAGGCTTCTCAAAAGTTTTAATTACAGCCATTTTTTGATGTAGATGATGGTTTGATGGTTTATGAAGCGTGTGTCAGCTTTCGGTAAACTTTAAAAGATACAGAATTATTATATCTAGAACCCATACGTGAATTTTTGAATAAATTATTATGAAAGAAAAAGACTTTCTCATCTCAAAATGTATATTAATTATTTCACTGGACCGGTTTTGGGACTAAAAAATTCCCGTCAATTAGCAGCCGGTACTAATTATCTAAATATACAGGGTGTTTAAAAAAACGTTCCGCTAATTTCTAAGGTAAATAGAATATTAAATAATAACGTTAGTTTGGTTAATAAACATGTGCCCGAAAATATCTTCTTAAGATACGGCCCTGTAAAAGTGGCCCCAATAATCCTTTTTTTATATTATCTCTGAAACGGTTTAAGATACCTAAATGAATTTTAGATTACAAATACCTTTGATTAGGTCATAAAAGATAGTTGACAAATTTTTAATATTTTGTATAGGAGCGTCGTTAGGGGGGTGCAACTTATTTTTCCCCGAAACTTTTGTTAAAAGTTAAAAAAATTACTAGTTTTGTAGTTATTTGAGGTACTAGCAAGTAATGCTGACCGAATTAATAAATTATTTTAAAATGAAACGATAATTTTCATGCGCGAGAACGAACTACCTCAGATTGTTTCAGAAACAACTATGATTGTTTGAGAAACAACTATGATGTAAAAATATTGTAAATTATTTAGAACTTAAAAAAGGTTTTAACTGTATGACATTAACATAGAACAGACAAAGGAAACAATTTAAATAAACAACGAATAACACAAAACAAACAGAAAAAAAATTGAATAAGTAGGTACTGGTTTGTACATGAAATGTTCGAAATGCCCACCATTTTCATGAATGTAAATGTTTTTCTAGGGAACACATAATCTTTTGGAGTGGCCGTGGTTCTTGAATTAACATTCTTAAATCATTTTCAACTCTCGATTGAAGTTCTTCAATGGAATTTATTTCGCTTGAATATACTTTTTCTTTAACTAAACTTCACACATCAAAATCCAAGGGATTTATGTCGTGGGACCTTGGTGGCCAGTGGATAGGAGCATCAGCACCTCGACCAATCCAACGATTTGGAAAATGTTGGTTGACCCACTTTCTAGCTTGTCTACTGAAATGAGGTGTAGCACCATCATGCATAAAAACCATATTTTTTCGTAGATCAAGAGGCAAATCTTCTAATAGTGGAAATAAACGATTATCCAAAAATTCATAGTAAACATTACCATTTAAATTTCCATCAAAAATATGGTATGCAACGAGCCGGTTGCCTATTAAAATTATGTTGATAATGCGTTACACGTTTAACCTTTGGATTTTCCTCTGCCCAGGAGTGACTGTTATGACCTCATGACTGTTAAACATACCTTGTTTAGTAAAAGTTGATTAATCGGCGAAAAGAATATTTTTTAAAAAATCAGGGTTCTGTCTCATTTTTTCTTGTAATAATTCGCAAAAATGTCTTCTCAAGAAAAGACCTTCAGGCAATAATTCTTGTACTTGCCTGTAGTGAAACGGGAGCAATAATTGTTCTTTTAATACACAATGTAAAGTAGAAACAATTGCGTTACTTGCCCTTACACTTATCGTAGGATCCGCAACAACTAGATTTAAAATATTTTCTTCTGTTTGAGGAATTCTTGCCACTCGTGGTCTACCGGAATTTACCTTTTTCGGTTTAAAGGTTCGAGTCTCACGGCCCCGACTCACTAAATTCAAAAATGTTTTTGAATCCGGAACGCTTCTTCTTGGAAATTTTTCCACATATATTCTTTTCGCTGCGTTAGCATCTCCATCACATTCCCTTGATGTTAACAACATATCGGTATACTCACTATTAGTGTACAAATTCATTTTCAAAGTTTTTAAAAGCGTCATTACTTAAACAAACCAAAACTATTAACAACAATGTGTCAAACGAATCCGTCAAACAAAAAAAATCGCGAGTCTGCAGTCTAAGCCTACTTAATTCAAGTAAATCAAATTAACTCAATATTTCTTCTCAATATTTTTTTGTGGCAAATTGTTTAAAAAATAAAAATTAAAAATATCCCCATAAAAAAAGTTTGGTGGCAAAATAAGTGCCCCCTTTACCGACGCTCCTGTACAAAATATTACAAATTTGTCAATACTATCTTTTATGCCCTAATCAAAGGTATTTGTGATCTAAATTTCATTTAGGTATCTTCAACCGTTTAAGAGATAATAAAACAAAGAGATTTTGGGGCATGGAATAGGAAGCTGGTTAGGCGGTATATTTAGAAATATAATACCGCTATTGACGTCTGGTGCAATAGCCATTGGAAAAGAAGTGCTAAGAACGGGGACCAATATCTGACGTCATAGAAGCTCGCTCTATTAAGGAGTCGTTTCAAGAAAGATTTCGCCAAGCAGGTCAAAATCTTAAACGCACAACCGATGACAAAATCGATACAATGATGGAGGGCGGGCTACAAGATAGTATGTATGCCCGATAATGGCCAGTCGTTGTTGAGATAAAAAAGGTAGGATAAGAACTAACCAATTAAAAGTCTATAACGGAACAGACTAACTGATAAATCAGTGATATTAATGTGAAGTTTCTATAAAGTGCAAACACAGATAAGCAATGAACGCATTTCAAAAATATAAACAGTTTGCAATACCGTGTTTAAAATTTAAAATTAATTTCAAAACCTTATTTAAAATCGCGATATAGTTTTGGAGTTCGTGCGAGGTAACTGTGTACAATAAAGGAACTAAAAAGTGCGGGGGAACAAAAGGTAAAGGAAGCCCGAGTCTAAAACACTTTATAAAACGGAAAAAGGAAACAGAACACCCGGAATATTTCGAAAAGTGGGAACAAAAACAACTAAAAAACTTTCAAAAAAGTGTGCCAAGTCAAGCAGAAGCTCACAAAAACAAAAAGAAATGCGGAGTGATATAAAAAATAAACACGTAATAAAGGAGGAGCAAGAACACGAGAACCAAACAATGTGTGTAACCTGGAAAAGCTAACAAGGTGTTTAGTACCCTGTTACAAGAAATCAAAGAAGATACAAGCAGCACAAAAACGGCAATCTATAATATACAATTAAGAAAATACGGGGAAGAAATAATAAGAATAAAAGAAGAATCACAAAAAAAGTAGGAAGAGTGGGAAACAACAGGAATGAAAAAGGTAATAGAATGGATAAAGAATAAATTAGAAAAACAGGAAAAGAAATAAAGAAGAAATAACATATTTATTGAAGGCATGGTCACAGAAAAAACGTATATTAAGCAAGAAATAAAAGAGTTTATAAAGAATGAATTGGAAACAGAGAACAGAGAACAGAGAACCGTGGACAGAATTGGAAAAAAGGAAAACAAGATGATACTGCTCAAACTAACGAATTTTGAAAAAAAATTTAAATACCTAAGAGAAAATACAACTGCGGAAAAAAGAAATATATGTAGATAAAGTAAATTCAGAGCTATGTGGCGGTTATAGGATTATCTTGTCAGGTACTAAAACCCTCCCTCGAAGTACTCTCCGTCTTATACTATGGCACGTGATAAACAGAGATGGTTACATACAATGCCCAAGGCGACACCTGCTATTGTATACGTATGTGCAGTAGTTCTCAACACAATTCCACCAGAGTTTTGTATTTTATATTCGATTACATAATATTACGTCTTTGATAGAAAGTTAATTATTTAAGGGGAATTACTTTCAACAAATTAACAAAACTAAAGTAATGTAATTTAATATGCGTAATTGTTTCCATTTCATGCTATTTACATACATTTTAATTACAACTTTCTACTTTTCATTTTGTAAATGATTTCAAATGAAAATTTAATGTATATAATTAATTTCTAATAAGTACAAATTCCATAACACAAATTACCTAATTACGGTAATTATCGATAATGATGATTGTGTACATATATAAAGAGTCATTTTATAATCACTTTTATCGAAATTGTTATTTATTGGTGTAACTTACACAAGTTCAAAATCTTTCAAGATGCCAAAGAAGTTCAGTAAACAAAGCCGTGAGTTAGTGCTAAACGTATTGGACTATTTTGCTAAAGAAAAAAATAATGGCGGTCCTCTACTATCTGTATTTGCAATTCAGCAAAGAACAGCGGATACGTTACAAATTTCGCTTAGAACAGTACAAAGACTGTCTTCTAAGAAACGATGGTGTTGATTTGGAACCAGTTAAAAGGAATTTTACTAAAATCCGTTCAATCGATCTACCGGATGCTCAAAAACAAACCATTCGTGAACTCATCTACGAAATGTATGCAAAAAAAGAACACGTTTCCTTGGATTCTCTACTAGCTTTAATGAAGAAGCGATGTGTTTGTGAAATAAAAAGAACTAGTTTATTTTATTTATTAAAAAATATGGGTTTCCGATTTAGCAAAACAAACCATAGACTGGGTTTGTGCGAACAAAGTCATGTTGTGTCCATGAGGAACGTATTTTTAAGAAAATATTTGAAAAATATGAACTCTCAAAATCCAAAGCAGTTTGTTTTTTTGGATGAAACATGAGTGTTGAGTAAAGGAACATGTAAACGTAGTTGGCAGGATGGAAGTTCAAAGGCGTTACAGCAACCAACGAAATCATCAAACGGAAAACGTTACATAATTGTACACGCAGGCAACATAAATGGATTTATTGAGGGAAGCAGTGTAATTTTCGGTACACACAATAAATCTTATGATTACCACGACAATATGAATTCAGCATTATTTGAAAAATGGTTTGAAGAATCCGTATTGTGCAGATTAGAAGAACCATCTATCATTATTCTAGATAATGCAAGCTACCATTCTAGAAAAGCCGATCATACACCCGCGGCTTCCTGGAATAAAAAGCAGATTATCGATTGGTTGGTTAGCAAGAATATAGAATTTGACAATTTCATGTTAAAATCCGAATTACTTCATCTGGCTAAAAATAGTGCATCCGAAGATTGCAATTTAGCTTTGTACTATGGTCACGAGGTTCTACGTTTGCCCCCATATCATTGTCAATATAATCCTATTGAACTAATATGGGGCATTTGTAAGGAACATTATGACAAAAATATCGGCGCTACATCCGGAAGAGAAGAACAAGTTTTAAGTACATGGGATGACGCACTAAACAAAATAACCGCCGAAACATGGAAAAAAAGCATCCAGCATACTGAAACTTTAATAAAATATACTTTTACCCGCGAAAAAATAATTGATGAAGTGCGACCCCTTATTTTTGCTGTCAACGGTGAAGATAGTGAAGACGAAGACATTTTAGACAATTTCAGTGACTGATGAAGAGGATTGTGCAAGTGAGTGATATATAATAACGAATAATATGTAAAAACAATGTTAAACTCACTATTTAGTTTACCTATAGGTATTATTTTAATTTAGAATTATGAGTAATGTTTTATAAAAACTTGTACTTATTACAAATTAAATATAAATTAAATTTTGATTTGAAATCATTTATAAAATGAAAAGTAGAAAGTTGTAATTAAAATGTATGTAAATAGCATGAAATGGAAACAATTACGCATATTAAATTATATTACTTTAGTTTTGTTAATTTGTTGAAAGTAATTCCCCTTAAATAATTAACTTTCTATCAAAGACGTAATATTATGTAATCGAATATAAAATACAAAACTCTGGTGGAATTGTGTTGAGAACTACTGCACATACGTATACAATAGCAGGTGTCGCCTTGGGCATTGTGTGTAACCATCTCTGTTTATCACGTGTCATAGTATAAGACGGAGAGTACTTCGAGGGAGGGTTTTAGTACCTGACAAGATAATCCTATAACCGCCACATAGCTCTGAATTTACTGTAGTGACTTGACAACAGAAGAACAAAAAATTCAAGCAGCTATTAGAAAATTTACAAGAGAAGAAAGAAGCAAAGGAAAAAAGGCAAAAGTGGGATATCAGAAAATCGAAATAGGTGGAAAGTACCCTTTCTGGACTGATGAGTACTGTGGAAGGTTAAAAAACAGTGAAAATGCAGTCCCAAAAAACTAAATACTTTAAGCAACGACGGATTTACGATGACGAAAAAGACAGCAAGAAAAAAAGGAAAGGAAAAACATCTAAAAATATTTCAAACACAAACATAAATTTAGCTTATTGGAACGTACTAGGATTCGACAAAGAAGGAAAAGTTATATAACCGAAGAATGTAAAAAATATGGGATAGACATAATGGCCATAAAATAAACAAACATAAAAAATATAAGTATAATAAAATGGATATGTATGGATTAATGGAGAAGGAAGAGAGAATAAATTTGGAACAGGCTTTCTCGTAAAAGACAAATTAAAACATCAAGTACTTTAATTTAAAATAGTAAACAACAGAATAAGTTACGTAAGAATAAGAGGGGCAATATAGAAAATATAGTATTATAAACCGAAGTGGCAGAACATGAGAAAAAAGGAATTTTATGAAGAACTGGATGAGGTTTTTAATAAAATACCTAGCTTTGACATAAAACTAATAGTGGGAGATCAAAATGCCAAAATAGGGAAAGAAAAACAAAATGAAGTGATAGCAGGAAAGGAAAGCTTACACGAAACGACAAACGAAAATGGACAGAGATTGGTGAATTAGCAGCAAGCAACAACATGATAATTAAAAGTACAACGCAAACACAAAAAAACATACTTATAACAAGAAGACAAACAAATCACATTTAGTCAGTAAGATCGTATGGAGGAGCAGGTATAAGTTTGGACCATTTTTATGGTAAAAGCAACGATTAAACAAGCAAGAGTAATATGGTATGACCATAAGAAGACAGAACAGTGTAAAAGGAAGGTAGAAAAACCAAGTCAAAACCAAATATGTAACACTGGCCCGAGAAAAACTAAAAGGAAAGAAAAAAGAAGAAAATGTAGAATTAGAGTGGAAAAATGTTACAGGAGCAATAAACGAAAGTGTAAACAGCCTTCAACTAAAGAAAAATAAATGGTTTGATAAAGAATGTGTAGTATTAATAGAAAACAAGAAAAAAGCTAGGATAAAGTGGTTGCAAACGCAATCAGTAGAAGAGAAAGAGGCGTACAAAATACTAAGAAACCAAGCCCATGCAATATGCAGAAAAAAGAAAAAAGAAGCTTAAGAAAGAAAAACAGAAGAGATATGGGAAACATATAAAAATAAAAACATGAAAAAGTTTATAAGAATATTACAGAAGAAAAAAATGGTTTCAGGAAACAGAAAATAGGTTTCACAGACTCAAATGGACCGTTGACCTTAGAAACCGTAAAAATCCTAGAGATATGGAAACAGCAGTAAAAATATACAAATACATACCCTATTTATAGACTTCAAGCACGCCTACGACAAAATCAATCGCACTGAAATAATCCAGGCCATGAAAGAATTACAATACTCAAGAAATGTAATAGAGCTAGTTATAATGACACTGAGAACAACCAAAAATAGAGTAAAAGCAGGACTATTATCCAAGGTTTTCGACAGCAATAGGGAGACCTGCTCTCACCTGAATTATTTAATATTGTACTGGAATATATCTTTAGGAAAAGTAACATGGAAATGGACTACAATATACTGGAAAAACCATACCAATTCCTTGCATATGCGGATACGTAGTCCTAATGACGCCAATAAAAACAGAACTTCGAACAAGAGTGCAAAAAGAAGAGTAAATGTATAATTTATAGTAAGCTTTCGATTAAAAATAAGGTAATTAAGAAACATAATGATTGAATCCTTGTCAATGGCTCCGTATGTGTTTTTGAAAACTAAAATTTGTTTTGATGGATATTTAACGATTATTACGTGATTATACAGTATTTCTACAACCTAGAGATTATATGTTAGAAGCTCTTAACCTAATATAATGTAGTAACTCCAAGTAGGATTTACTCTGAATAACAGACGGATTTCGTTGGACGCTCACAATGTTCTATAATTCTTTATATAAGCTTTTACTGTTTCTTGGCTAAGTGGTTATTAAATTTTACCATGTCAGGGATAATGTTATCAACAGTTACTCCCTGAATACCCTCCAATAATATCAGTTACAAAAGTAGTAGGATTATTATTAAAATCCATTTAATATTATTACCTTTTAATGTTACATTAGACGGCTGAAAATTTTTATTGTTCTGGTTCAATATTTTGGGAATTAGTAATGAACTAAGTGGCGGAAAAGTTAAATGCATATTAAAAGTACATGTCTGACATTTTTGTGGTTTACTGGTTGATCCCTCGTAATTTTCATTATCGAGCTTAGATTTAAGAAAAACTTATAAAATCATTGTGATTTCAGTATGAGCAAAGCTAATAAAAGAACTAACATTTTATACTGAAAGAAGTAACAATATAACACTATAACATTAAAATTTTAATCTTTACTAACTTATTATTTTGTTAGGCAGATGCATTATCCACCAGAAACCAATACAATTATGATAATTCCAAGATTATTGGCATCAATACAACAATCTGCAAATCCAGAGCAAATTCAAGAAATAGTTTTACAGTTTTCCCACCGCGCCATTAATGAAGACGCCGAACTTGTCCATAAATTGTTAGGAGAGAAATTTGCAGATCAACTTTTAATTTTACACAACCTTTTATTACAAACTATACCCCATCAAGGTATTGAACAGTTTTTGACGTTAGAAGGTTTTCAAAGTTTACTAGCCTTACTTGGTACTAATGGTCAAGGTGTTGGCACTAGTGCTGTAAGTCAATGGGTGACACATAGTTCTGAATTACTACTACCTGATGCTGAAAAACAACAACTTGATAACTTCATTGATAAATTGTATGAAGGTATGGATAGAGTATCGGGAAATTTTTTAAACAATGAAGGCGTTGCTTTATTTTCATTACAAAGTTCTTGTAATCATAGCTGTGTACCAAATGCTGAGCCAACTTATCTTCATAATAATAGCAGATTATCTCTTGTGTCATTGAGGGACATTGAAGCTGGTGAAGAAATAACTATTAGCTATTTAGATGAATGTAATCTTCAACGGTCAAGGCATTCTAGGCATAAAGTTCTGAGGGAGAATTATCTTTTCATTTGCCAATGTGAAAAGTGTGACCAACAAGTTAATGATCCTGATGTAACTAGTGATGAAGAAGAAGATGAAGATGAAGAAATGAGTGACTAAACGGTATCTAATTTCTTTTTTAACTTACAAGCAATAATATTCACGTTATGTTTGTCAACTGTATATGATATAGAAAAACTTATGAATAAAGTAACTTGTTAAAATGCTTATTTATTAATTGTGTGGTACGTGAGTATATTTTGTTTGTTACAATGTCCTGTCACAGATCCATCCATCTGTTAGGTTACAGTAGTTTTGTTTGTTTTTTTTCCTATTATACCGTAGATTTTTATAATTACTACGAAGTTGCTAAACAAGGAAACGCGTGGTTGGTCCGCATTTATCGAGATTTAGCCGCAAGTTTAAAAAATAAAAATTGTTTATATAGTCTTCCATCTTATTTTACATTAGAGTCGGCCGTGGAAATCTAGGGAGTGTCGTAGCACTGTTAAAAGAACAAAAAGTTACTACCGTAGCTTGAATTTTGAAAATTATAAGTTATATTTTATAAGTGAAAGTAATGCAGCGTTGTCCTCAATTTCGACCCAGTGCGTAACCAACCACTCACGTAACTGATCTTTCATGTTAGAAAATAAGAGTGGTTGGTCTAACTGCACTGAATGATACGGTATGATATCCACAACCACCACACAATTTCTGGGTAGTTTGGAAGCGCAGGAATCAGCTGTTTAATCACACAATTTTGAAGCCGGTTCTCATTCATAGCTTTATGATAATCCTGATCCACATTCCTCAAATCAAGTAAATAGTCACATTTTAAAATTAAAAGCACCTTGTGTGTAAAATGGTATACTTTTTACCTTCACTGTTAATTTTGGATGGATTACTTTTGATGTCAGAATCGTGTACCCAACGATTGATATTAGAACTATTTTGATAAACCCAGCTTCTGTCTATGCACAAATCTGGCATTTTGGTCAAAATTTCTGCAATTGGCTATAACGACATGTTTCATTTCATATAAGGTTCTGTCCATTGACTTGTTTATATTTATAACCCATTGATTTCCAAACTCTAAATAATGTGCGACCCGCATTAAAATCGAAATTTATTTTGACGTGGTGATACAGTTTGTTCAAAGTGAAATATTCATTTTTCAAATTAAATTGCCAAATTAGTCGTGAATCTTTCCGAAAGGCGAAATCTTAAAACTCAGATTTTCCGTGCCACTGTGAATTTTGAGGTCTTGCCAGTATGGTATCTTGGATAGTTCGCCGTGAAACCTAAAACCAAATACATACGCGCACGAAAAAGTGATTTAAGTTCTTACGTACTTGAAATTAATCCTAAAAGTAAACAATGTCGGGAGAGCTAACAGGGCCATTATCGATATTTATTGTTACCCTTCAATTGAATAAAAAAAGAAACTTAGAGGATGGAAACGTTTAAGTTGTCACGATTCGTGACTAATAAACAAAAATTGATAAACAAATATTAAATTACATAACAAAGAAATAATTATACCTAGGAAAGCTAAATTAAAAATAATTGAATCATTTGGTCGTAACTAAATAACAGCAAGTCCGGTGACAGTCGCGGGAGCCAGGAATCGCGTAGGCAGCAATCTGGTTGAAACGTGATGTGATTGAAAAGTGTAAGTGAAAAATGTATATGTACATTTAGATACCCATACAGTAAGTATACACTCTATTATTTATATCTTTCTTGCCTCTGTCTATATTTCTACGTCTGACTCCCTTATGTGTCGAGGTAGTAGACAAATAACTGTCCGGTAGTAGGACGATACCGTTAGTAGGGAATGTTACATCGTCCGGGGCACGATTTGGCCAGTTACCGGCCTGCTCGCTATGGTATTACTCAAGCGATCAATACAATTGCCTCGGATCGACTTGGCTACAAGAGGCGGTCAAGGTCGAAACGTACAGGCCCCGTTGCTGACGACTGTGCAAGAAATGAGTGGCGAGTAGGTACGTGGAATGTTAGAGGTATGCATTGTAAAGAATTTGAAATTGCGAATGTAATGTACGAAAGACACCTTGATATTCTGTGTGTATCGGAGACAAAGCGCATAGGAAAGAATGCTGTGAAGATGGAGGATGGCAGCCTAGCTCTATGGTCAGGAGTTGAGACTGAAGTGCATGACGGAAAAAGAGTTGGGATGATCGTAAGTGAAAGAGCGAAAAGATGTGTTAAACGATGTGTACGAATTCGTATCTCCCGAGGTAATATGGGCTACAATGAAAGTGGAGTTTCGAAGAATTTTTCTTATTGCATGCTATGCACGGATGAATGGAGAAAGAGACCAGGAGCGTGAGAACTTCTGGAATCAAGTAAAGAACGTGTTGAACGTATGTAAGCCAAACGAAAGAGTGATGATAATGGGGGATATGAACGGATGGGTAGGTATACAGAGAGAACATACTGAACGCGTTCTAGGAAAGTTCGGACAAAATTAATGCGCGGATAGTTATATCGAGAGTGTTTAGGGAAAAAGTGGGTCTGGAGAAGGAAATCAAACGTAGTGTGAACGTCCAGAATTAGGTAGACAAACTAGCGGATAATGGCGCCAGAATGAAATACGCAGATGCTGTAGGTAGATAGAAAAAATGTGCTTGGTGGAAAAAAATGCGTACATGGCAATGATTGCTGCAAAAATTAGATTAAGAAAAATATATTTTATGAGGAGTGCAGATTAGGAAATAAAGAAGCGAAGGAGGCAGTGAGAATAAGTAAAGAGGAAGCGATGGCTGTGGAAGGAGAGAAAATGCAGAATTATTTTGAGGGAAACAAAAAAACTCTTCTGGAAATGGGTCAAAAATACAAAACGTGACCCAAAACAGAACGCAGCAGGAGTGATGAATACGAGCAATGAAATAGTATGGGACGATTGTGAACTGAGGAAATGCTGGTAAGAATATTTCGGAAAGCTGTACAGTAGTATGGAAAATAAGACTGCAGGATTAAATAAAGATTATGTAGAAGGAATGTTGAATGAAACATGATATTGGGATAAATGAGGTAGAGAAAACGGTAGGAAGGTTTAAAAACGGCAAGGGAGCAGGCGTAGATGAAATTACTGGTGAAATGCTAAAGTGTGGGGGTCCAAAGCTTATACGAAGATTGTGTTAATTATTCAATGGATGCCTTATGTGTGGAAAAGTGCCGAGGGATTGGAAGAGCGCAATCATTGTACCACTTTATAAGGGTAAGGGGAACAAGAGTGATTACAACAACTACAGAGGAATAAGTTTGCTCAGCGTGCCTGGTAAAGTATTTGGAAGAATACTGATTGATAGAGTACGAGAAACTACACAAACTAAGATTTGGGATGTGCAGGGCGGCTTCATGCCAGGGAGAAGACGTGTCGATCAGATGGTTGCTCTCCAGCAGGTGATCGAAACGTGTTTAACGGTAAAAAGGAAGCTGCACTGTGCGTTTGTAGATCTGGAGAAGGCATACGACATGGTGAAGAAGGAGAGGCTGTGGGAAATATTAAATGAATATGGCGGAAATAAAGGTCTAATAAATGGAATAAGGGCAGTATACAACGGTAGTCGGGCATGTGTTAGGGTGAGAGGAGGTGAGTGAATACTTTAATATTGAGCAAGGAGTGCGACAAGGCTGTGTGATGTCGCCGTGGTTGTTCAATGTATACATGGATAAATGTGCTAGACAAGCATGAACCGATGCAAATGGTATGGTTGATGACGTAAATGTACGACCTCTGTTGTATGCAGATGGCAGTCTTATTATGTGACAGTGCGGATGAGCTACAAACCGCTCTGAGGAAGTTTGATACAGTCTGTGAGAGCATGGACCTAAAGGTAAATGTAAACAAAAGATTGTGGTGTTCAATCGGGAAGGTGGAAAAGAGAGTAGAGTATTTATTCTGCAAGATGAAATTGTGGACGAAGGGTCAATACTGGAAGGAAAGTGAATGAAAGTATGTGGACGATAATGAGAAACGAAAGCATGAGTCCAGCTGCGAAACGAGCAATCTATAATGGCGTGTTTGTCGCATCAGTACTGTATGGAAGTGAGACATGGGTATGTCAAAAAAAGCACGAAAGAAAAATAAAAACCCTAGGTATGAGATTTCCTGAGAAGCGCATGTGGTAAAACGAGAAGGGTCAAGATAAAGAATGAATGCATAATGACGGAGTGTGGCGAGGAAAAGACGATGATGGATAGTAATAAAAGTAGTACATTACGTTGGTTTGGTCACATTGAGAGAATGAACAACCCAAGATTAACGAAGCAAATATATGTGGGTGAGGTTAGAGGAAAGG
>JARFJB010001990.1:87500-100000 GCA_036346205.1 Vesta saturnalis
CTCATAATGGTAATCTTCTTGTCGCAAGACATTAAAACTGAAATGGCAAATTCAATCAACAAAGACATTAAATGTATTCTCGAGTGAGGAAGCAATAATCTGGTTACATTTAATGCTAACAAAACGCAGTGTTGCCTGGTGTCTGCCAAAAAAGATCGATCATGTTCTGTTGTAAGTATGAATGGCTCAGATCTTAAGTTTTCAGACTCTATTACTATGTTGGGAATGACTGTATATTCAAATCTTTGACCATCTTCTGTCAGCTACCAACATTCGACGTCATCTAGAATGCAATTCTCACCTCTGGGTTATTGCTCCCCAATACGCTCTCGATATCGTTGATCGTATTCAAAAGACAATTAGGCTTATAAATGAATGTCCTTAACTTTTGACATACAGTCCCTTGAGCATTGAAAAATCGTTTTAGTTCTTTCTTTGTATTATCGGTATTACTATTGGCTATTGTCCTACTGAATTAGATTCTTTGATACCATTTCGGACTACCTTTGCGAGGAATACTCGGTTCGCTCATTCACATCATCAGTATGCACTGCAAATTTCCACATTCTTCTGCACGACTCTGGAAAGATCTCCCTAGTTCCTGTTTTCCTCCCACTTATGATATGAAAAAATTTAAGGTAGCTGTTCATAGGCATCTCTTGGCAATGCAATGATCCTCTATCCATCCTCCTAAGTGTTCCTGAGTAGTTTACCACGATATGCCAAATTTAGCCTGTTCGCGTGCATAGTTATTAAAAAAAAATAAAAACACTCACACAGATATATATATATATATATATATATATATATATATATATATATGCATTTCTATCTCCAATGCCTCCATCTATGGAGCAGACGACCACACCTCCACCTTAAGCAATAAATGCACGCATTTATTTTATGTAATATTTTGCATTTAAGACGGACAACTTCATAGGCAACCTAAGAGGGCTAAGGAATATGCATAATTTTTATATACATGTTTTTGATACACTGCATATACGCATTATTTTCCGCACACATACTATTCTTACATGCCTCCGAGTATATATTTCTAATAAAAGAAATGTTAGTATATACCTCCGGAGATGTTTCCATATTTATCGTGAATTTAAATCCATTTGCGCATTATACCACTTGTCACATTAACAGTTTAAACATTCTCGGCAGTAGTGATTCGCGATACCTAACTTTCAAAAGAACTTATAATGGCGAAATCCAGAGGAAATTGATGGTTAATCTTGCAATTGGTAATGCTCATGTACATAATAAAGAAAATGGTAAGTACAATTACCTAACTATTAATTTACAGAAGTGTTTTTGCTTACAATGAATTAATCAAGTTTTACAACATACTACTTTACAATACTTAAAATCGTCAAATATTTTAACTTTTTTAATTTCAAATATTTACTTAAATTATAAATTATAAAAGGTGACACATGCATGAAACCTCTTTAATATGAACTGGTTGATTTTATTCTATCGTGAAATAAATAATGATGTAATACTCTTTGCCAGAAGAATTAAAATAAAACTGCTAGTGTTGAAATTAACTGTGAATATTTTTTTTATGGAGACGTAAGTGATTTTAATCAACCTAAAAGATTTGGATATTGGGAATATTAAAGAATAAACATAGTTTCCAATAACTTCAATAACTTACACGACTGTTTATGATTTAACAACTAAAATCAAAATTACAAAAACGTTAATTTTAAACACTTTAAAATGGCTGACGTTTATTTTATAAACTTAACAGGAATATTTCACTTTCTAAAACAATTTTATCTTTGTAATCTGTTACTTATTTTTTATACCGTTTGTTCTATCAAAATTAAAAGCAGTATCAAAATATTTTTTTTTAATATGAACTTATATTTTATAGATATTCGTAGCTCAAACTAATATTTTTTTATGTAGTACCCGATCAACCAAGTAATACTGAAACAGATAGAAATTATAACACTGGTATCACTGATAGCAAGGAAGTTTTAAATACAAAAGGAACACTAACTTTGGTAAGCAAACGTGTATAATTTAAAAAGAATTAATATTTGCCTACTTACTTAATTTATTTTTCTATAATTTTATATACCATTTTTAGATTGAAAAACTTATTATTTCAGAATTGGTTATTATCAAATAATTTTAACTTAGATGGTAACAACACATATGCGAATACGGTTCATTCAAGTAATTCAAGCAACGATGGCAAAAAGTTAAACTTTATGGACCAGGACATACAAACCACGTCTAGCATGAACGTACTTGGTAATAAAAATCGACAGGATGAAAACTTTCAGAAAAATATTAATTCTCTTGAAGCATTACATACAATTTCTCAAACTAATAGTGGCGACTAGTAGTGCCGCTTCTACAATAATACATCAAGAAGAGTTACTTAAAGTAAGTGAGGATGCGATTTTAGACAAATATTCAAAATTTATGAGAAAACCAATGGATGAAATGCCTGCAAAAGAATCTAATATTTTGGAAAACTGTATAGAAAAATCCTTATATAGAAATAGCAAAAAAAGAACTATATGCAAATTTTGTAAAAACAATGTAACTAATTTTGAAAGACATTTAGTACGAAATCACGTAGACGAAAAAGAAGTAATAGATTTTTTAAGTTTTTCTAAAGATGCCAAACAAGATAGAGATATGCGACGAAAAATTTTAGCGCTGTTGCGGAAACACAACTAGAAAGATTTTAGAAGTTACAGATAAAGATTCCAATAAATTGCCATGTGCGTATTGTAAAAATAGTTTTGTCCACTTATTTGAGTAGACATTACAAAGTGTGTGTTGTAAAACCTGTGAATAATGCAGGTAAAAGAATTCAACATCGCGCACAGTCTCAGACATTATTAGCATGTGCCTCAGATCTTTCTAACACAGCTGCACTTGTAAGATTGAAAACGGAAGTTTTCCCTAGGATGAAAGCAGATGAGATTTCATTTGCAGCTAAAAGCGATGTTCTTATTAGGTACTTCGGAGAAAATTATCTAAAAAAACACAAAAGAGCGCAAATTGCTACAGCATGTTCCAATAAATTAAGAGAATGCGCTCGTTTGCTATTAGAAATAAGAAAACGCACAGATAATCCAAATATGACATTTTTTGAAATACTGGATACTCGTTTCTTTGATTTAATAGCAGCAAGTGCTAGAACAATAAGTGGATTTGACCAAGAAAAATATCAGTTTAAATCACCCAGCCTTGCGATGCATCTAGGCACTCTTTTAAAACAAGTTTGCAGTCTAGCTCTTCATTTAATATTGAAACGCGTACTTCTTTGCAGTAATATAGAAAAGAAATTAAAAGATGTTAAACGGTTAAGAAGTATGATTGAATCACAATGGAATTGTGAAATTTCGTCATTGGCAACCAAAGATTTAGCCGAGAAAAAGTGGAACAAGCCAAACAGGTTACCATTAACACATGATGTAATTATGTCACAGAAATTGCCGATAAAAGCTTTAACAGTTTAAAACGAGAGCATGAAAGTGAAAAAGATTTCAGAGAGTTGGTCGATGTTTCATTAATATTAACTATTTTATTTAACAGAAGAAGAATTGGGGATGTACAGTATGTCACTGTAAAATCCTATTTAGAAGATTTGCAGCAAAATGATCAAACAGAATTTATAAACTCCTTGACAGAGTCAGAAAAGATTTTAACAAATAATTACAAGAGAGTTGTTGCTGGTGGAAAGGGCAGTCGGGCAATCTCAATATTATTTTCAAAAATTTACAAAAATTATAGAATTATTGTTAAAAATTAGAACCGATACAGACATTGTTCTAAAGAAAATCCTTACTTGTTTGCGTACCCTCACGTACAGAATAGTTGGATCAGAGCTGATGTTGTCATAAGGAAATATGCTAAATGCAGCAATGTACAGCATCCTGATATGATATCTTCAAATAGATTACGAAAACAA
This sequence comes from Vesta saturnalis, assembly GCA_036346205.1. NCBI lineage: Eukaryota > Metazoa > Arthropoda > Insecta > Coleoptera > Lampyridae > Vesta > Vesta saturnalis. Next base: position 91,453 of record JARFJB010001990.1, read on the forward strand.
ATTGCAACTCTAATGCAAATTATGAACCTTAGTAAGGAAGAATATGCTCAAGTTGCAAAGTTCATAGGTCACTCACAAAAAACACACCAAGAATTTTATGAGTGTGTTCATACATTATTGCATTGTTCTTAGCTAATTGTTTTTTTTTAGGATAACACAAGATGCATATCAAATAGCAAAAGTATCTAAACTTTTAACGTTATTTGATAATGGTGAAGGAGAAAAATACAAAGGGTTATCTTTGGACGAGATTGAAGATGTAGATTCAAATAGTGAAACTGAAGAAGATTCACATGTAGCTGTATGCAGTACAACACGAAAATGTGGTGAAGGCAGTGGGGCTAGTATTACGAAAACTCATACTACCCGTCCAAGAACGTCTAACAGGGTACGTTGGACTCGAGAACAAAAAGATTTAGTGAAAAATTATTTCAAAAAGAACATAGAAAGGAAAATAGTCCCCAAAAAAGACGAATGTTTAAAATTGATCAATGAAAACGAAATCATTTTACGTAACTTAGATTGGCTTAGAGTCAAAATTTTTGTATATAATGCGTACAAAAATAACAAAAAATAAAGTGTTTTCTGTTATTTTGTTGGCTAAATAACCCATAACCTATTTTATACATTTTTTATTAGAATGCATTGGTTTATTTATTTTTACTATAGCAAATTATTTTTATTTTAATTTTATATATTTTAAGTTATTTTATTTTCCAATAATTAGAATAAATTAATTTTTTTATTTTTACTATAATAAATTACAATATTGAAATAGAAGTGTTATTTTGTAAAACCAATTCACCACAAATTATTTATTGGCAATTGAGATTAGCAAAAAGTTAGCCAACATATTTTCTTTTCTTTGTTTTTCTTAGTATCATTCATTAACAACTAGTGGAAGCAAAGAATATCTTCTGTATCATATACAAACTGTCCCTGTATGATTTACTGATATTGAATTATTGCAAACAAAATCAAAATTAAAATATTCAGTGTTTTCTGTATATCTTCGAAAGTGTTCGGATATTCTTCAATTTAAAAGTAGATTATTATTCAGCATATATTTACGCAACGTTGCCCTAATTTAACCGACCTCGTATCTCATACAATTTGCGAGAAGTTATGTGAACTCCTAGTTGGCTGATATTTCCACCGATACATCCACTAATTCAATGACATTAACAGCTTCTGGTATGACAGTGTTTTGGGTGACGCCTCATTACACATATGAATTTTAAAGATATTATTTATTTTTTCAGAAGAGAATCTTAGAAGAAACCATACAAATTACATTGGAAAGAAGTGCAATTTCTTACTTTGGGTTGCAGAAATGATGAACTCTGCATCTTAGTAATACACATACCTATTGTGCTACAGTTAACAGGCAATATCATTAAAAAGCGTATTGGTTCTTATAGGAAACCTATTATGCATATTCTCATTCAAAATACAGTGAAAAGGGAAAGAGTTTCATCAACTACACCTGCCATTAAAGTCAGGATTTAAAGTCTTTCTAAATTTATGTTGTGAATGAAATAAAATTACATATTTCAAATCCACACTTTTTTTAATGGTTGAAATAAAATAGTCTCTACATATTATGTTTTGGTACATCCATTTGGAATCATAGATTGCCAATAACAAAATTTTGTATTTGTGGTACTATATCGCTGAGGTGTTCTAAAAACTGGAATTTACATTGCCATCTATAAATAATAGGCCAATGATTATTCCATTCCAAACCTTAAGGCTTGCGTATTTATTGAGTAGTTTAGATTTTCTAGATTTTGTATGTGACCAATACCTATAAGGAGATTGAAAAGAATAGTACAGTCTGATGATCTGGAAAGTTTACAGTGCCATTCAGAGAAAATGATACTTTTTTTATTGTATTGTATTGTATATAGAAGAAAAATGTCAAACTCTGTAGCTACTACTAGTAGACGCAGAACTTTGTTGAATATAACATAGGTTTAACTCCACTTCCTTGTTAAGCACATGGTAAGATTTTATCCTTTCCTTGTTAGAATTTATAACCTAACCCTCATTATTAAACTGCATGATTATATCATAATAGTTCTGATGGATGGTATCGGTTCATCAGGGTAGTTTATAGAGAACCCCCTACTGCACCCTCCTCGTGCTATTATAATTTTTGTATCAATGTGAATTTTTATTATTTTTTAGTTTAATTTTAAAAAATTAAACTAAATACTGTTTTTGAAATTTACTGTACATATGGTACTTCCTCATGTAATTGGATAAATTAATTTTCTTGACATACGAGAACTATTCATGTTTTCCTTTATTTTTTGAGTATGATGAACTCTACGATTACATTGACACATATTTTTTTTAAACTGAACATAGGGATAATTACATTGTATGTTTGGCAAGAGAAAAAACTACTGTGTACTGTTCAAATGTCAGGTAGCTTATTATTCAGTCAGCATCTGAGTCTTTTAAGTCTACCAATGCACACTTCACTCTGTTCTTAATATTTGAGCATTACCAAACGCTTTGAAATATATTTTTGTTCCTTGTCCCTTTATACTGTCACCAACACTAATTGCGTTTTTCTACATCCATACCTACATTTCAGAATGTTCTTAGCAGCATTTTCTCAATGTATCATCTCATTTCCAGTAGATATGTTTCATTGTTCCATTGTTTTCGTATATATTTACCGAGCTAGTATAGTTGTAGTGACACGATACCTGCTTAGCATTCGGGAGGTAATGGGTTCGATTCCCGTTACCATCTACCCTGTATGAGAGTTTTCCTCATACATATGTAGCGGCATGGTGAAAGTGTATACGCACATCATATGCGGCTACTTAGACGAATGCTGAAGTAGTATTTTTCCCTCAGAACCCTAACTCAGGTCCTTCCGATCCTATCCTGACCACATCAATCCTTAATATCCTTAATCGCACCATGCATATATACGTAATGTATGTATATATGCTGGGAATCCATAATTGTGGCTGAAGGTGGTTGGAAAGATCAAGCAGCATGCCCTCTCCCTTGGGAAGGGAATGAAATACGGGGCCTTTTCGTTTTTTCCGTGTATATTAATGTTAAAGTGAATCGTATTAAGAAGAAATTTAATGCCATTGCAGCAATGGAAATCTTGCAAACCACTTATCAAGTTAATCATGGAATGGCTAAAGAAAGGTGAAGCTTAACCAGTCATGGAACATACAGGGGGAACTCCTATAGATAAGCGGCGGCATTGCAGAAGATATAAATGCAAGATTAAACTTATTTTTCAATACCATAATAAAACAGTTGTGTATTATGTCACAAACACTGGATGAGTTAAATGGTGTCTGAACATTTTGGTACTAAGATTGTATAAGAACAATGCTGATACAAAACATATAGAATTATTCTCAGAGAGATTGAAAAAGTCGAATAGTGAAATAAATTTACAGAAATTTAAGGAGAGGAAAATGATAACCACTCACCTAAGTACCACAGAAAACGTTTTACATTGTTACTGATAAGATTGATTATAACGAACCGTCTTTTAAGATTTTTACTGAGAAACTTTTCATTAATTTAATTTAAATTCAGTTATGACATTCCTGGATTTTAAGCCGTAAATAATATATGTATTGTAAATAAATTCATCTATTGAAAAAACTTAAGCAAATATTTCTAATTAATGGTTAAAGAAATTCTGTATGATCATACCAACATCTTTTGCTACATTCGAATTCATTATTGCACTAGTTACCAGTGACACTTAATCATTAACGTGTTTATACATTTATAGTTACTAAACAGTGTTGTCACGATTTCGGAGGCCTACAGATACAATGTTTGTATGGAGACAAAGACTGTCATTCAAAGTTTCACAAAGTATATGTGTATATGTGGTAGCACACCTAGCGGCAATTTATATGAACTAAAATGTATATAAGTATAGAAGTAATGCATGAAATTTACTCCATCTGAAATTGATAGGGGCGTACTAAGGGGTTGAGAAGAGATCGAAAACCGTGTCGAGCGAGTTCGCCTTCGGTTTGACGAGTTTACCTCCGATTTTGGAGTTAAACTCGTCCTTTCTGTATGACGTTCGAGTCGTATATATTATTGCATATATATATATATATATATATATATATATATATATATACATACATACATATAAGACAGACGAAAGCAGATATCAAAGAATACGTTGAAAAGTGAAATAATAAAATATTGATGTGTAAAAACAAAAAAGAGTACTTACTTAGAAAGCGTATTCCTCATTCGGCCATTCTCAAAAATAACTAAAATTAAAACTGCACAACTTTGAGTCAATCACTTTCAGACACTGTGCAATGCAGCGAATTACTCGCCCCAAATCGTAATAACTGATTTTATGCGACAGCGTTCTTCTAGTATGCAGATTTATGCAGGTTTCAACTTGAATATAGCTGTCGTGCATATAGGACGTTGGGCATATCTGGGTTATAAGGTAAAGTATAAAACCTATTAAATCGGTTTTTGTTACATTGTGAAAAGTACAGTAAAACATACCTAATTCAAAGTAAATACCTTAACTAGTGTTTAAAAGTCAATAATAGGAGTATATATATATATATATATATATATATATATATATATATATATATATATATATATATATATACAGTCTGTCAATTTAAAACTTACAATGGACTATATCTCATGTATAAGTGATGGTATCAAAAATTCTAAACCGTTTCTAGGTAGAAAGGAGAACCAAAATGACATAAGAGACAACTCTTCCCAATCAACCCCCTACACCCCACCAACGCCAACTAAAAAAATTTAAATAGCGAACCCCTACTTGTAATACATCATTGTAAAGCGTGTAAAAAATGTTATCCAGTGGTATAAATAAAAATTATACAGGGTGTATTATATTATGTCAGTCATTTTTATAAACGAACACAAATCTTTTTTCAGAAATAACACTATAATATTTTATTTCAAAAAAGTACATCAATATTCACTAAAAGATTTTGTTGAACTACAAATTTGGTAAAAATATTAATTAATGAAGTAAATGTTCAAAGTGGGTTCCGTTGTTTTGTAAACAATAATACAGCCTGTTTTCAAATTCTTCACGAACTTTGGTAAATGTTGTTCTGGTAATAGCCCGACATGCTTGAGTAATTCTTTCCCGCAACTCCTGAAGTGACGCAGGTTGGGTTTTGTAAACAACTGACTTGAGGCAACCCCAAAGAAAAAAATCTGGTGACCTCGGTGGCCATTCAATAGGACCTCCTTCCAATCCATTTGTTCGGATAATTAGTATCCAACCAGCGCCTAACTGCAACTGTATAGTGAGGCGGTGCCCCATCCTGTTGAAAGTGCAGCAAATCTTCGTCTAGAGCTAGATTCCCTTGATCGTCCCTTTGGTTCTCCAGTTCATGTACAATTAAAGGTTTAATGATGTTTTCCAGCATATCGAGATAAATTTCGCCAGTTAAATTTCCTGGTATAAACAAAGGGCCAATTACAGCATCCCCTAATATCCCTGCCCAAACATTAAGTTTTTCTGGATATGCGAACTTCTAAATAGATGCGGTTCTCGTCACTCCAATATCGACAGTTCTGTTTATTTACGTTACCATTCAGCATAAAAGTACATTCATCACTGAAACAAATATTTTTTAAAAGTCGAGGTTCAGTGCGAATTCTTTCAGTCATATTCTCACAAAACTGAATTCGTCGGTCTGGATCATCATCATCGCCTAGGTGTTGCATTCTGTACGGGTAAAACTTATGCAATTTCAATACCATCCTTACCGACTCATGTGATAGTCCTGTCATTGCAGATACTTGTCGTGTTGATGCAGTAGGATCTATTGCAAATTGTCCAAGGACCTCAATTTGGGTTACTTCATTCAGTATTCTTGGAGCACTCCTTTTTTTATTTGCCACTGAACCAGTTTCACTAAACTTCGCAACTAAATCGCGGATGTACACATGGCTTACATTTTTGTCAGGATGCCTCTCATTAAATATTTGAGCTGTTCGTAAATAACACTGGTTCTGCGAGCCAAATATGAAAATTATCTCCACACGTTCAGGTAAACTGTAAACCATCGTGACAACTACAACTGATTGATAGTACCGATCGTATAACTGATTAATGGAACACTAATGACTTTTAAACGTCAAATAAACAAATAGATTATGGACTCTGATAGAACTCAAAAATGATAACAGTTTACAACTTATGACAAAAACGGCAAAACTATTTTTTTTTCTAACAACAAATAGTACGGACACTTATCAATGCAAAATAAGGAATTATTAGCATCTTTAGAGCTTTTTAACATTATATCGCAAGCAGTGTTTTTGTTTTTAAAATATTTAAATATTTAATTGGGTTAAAATTAATACACCGTGTATAATTTTTATTTATACCACTGGATAGCATTTTTTACAGGCTTTGCAATGATGTATTACAAGTAGGGGTTCCCTATTTAAATTTTTTAGTTAGGTAGGGGCGTAGGGGCTGATTTGGGTGAGTTGTCTCCTATGCCATTTTGGTTTTTCTATCCTAGAAACGGTTTAGAGAATTTTTGATAACATCATTTATTCATGAGATATAGTCTATTGTAAGTTTTTAAATTGACACACTGTATATATATATATATATATATATATATATATATACTACCCAAAACAATGATTAAATTCAAAAAAATTCATATAACAGTTTGGAGCTTAATTTTTTAAACAGAACTACAGAACCATTTCCATCATAATCACTTTTTCTAGCTAAAAGAAAACTACGTTAACAATACCTATGTGTACATACACTACCTCTCCAAAGTATATGCCTACCAGCATATTTGTTTCTTGCATTTATTGTTTTCATTTTATAAACCTCATTGTCGATAACTTGAATTTTTTTGATATTTTTGAAAGTATTAATTTATTTAGCATTCCCCAAAATTTTGGAATATTTCAAAAATAAATTGCTTTTTCACCACCTATATTCGAAAGTGTCAACTGCTGACTGTTGTTAGGGTAATTTTTAGAGGCGAAAATATGTTTTTGCCTAACAGTAATTGGTTTCTAATAGAAGCAGGAGACATTGTACACTCCCTCCCATTGCCATATTGCAACAAGAGCCAATATAGCTTGTATGAGAAAATTATAAACCAATGCAGAATATTTTAAGTAATTTATTATTCAGCATGATTGATATTAATAGTGCGATTTGTTAAATTCCTAAAACTGACATTTAAAACGTTTCGATGAACCACTCAATGTTACTGTGTTAACATTAATGTTTTCAAATGCAGCAGAATTTGAGAGATAAAGCCGAACGATAGAAACCTGCAAATGGTGAAAAAAAATCATATGTTCCACTCTGGAGTAAAACTTCCCTCCCTTAGATGATTACTGCCCCTACGCTACGTTCGGGCATTAAGCTTCATCGGCGGGAGGAATGTTATACTTTCCTCCCTTGGAAAACAAATAATTATTACATTTTTTCACAACCCATCAGCCTATCAATGTAAAAATAAAGATTGATTGACAGTTCACCTTTTTTTTAAATATCGTCAAAGTGTTTGACAACAAAACTTCCTTTAATTTTATCGATGCTGCAATTTATTGTTAGAATCTGTATGTTGATTGGATGACAATTTTGTACAGAAATGATGAAGAAGGCGGAATTAAGTGTAGAAACGCGTGCAATGATTATCGCTTATCACAGAATAGGCACAAGCAACCGTGAAGTCGCAAAAGAATTAAACTAACCCGTCTAACTGAATACAACGTCAACAAATTTGGTTCAACATTACCGTATGAGAAACAAATCAAGATCAGGAAGACCTCGAGTTACAACTTCTGCTGAAGATCTTAGCATATTGGTTCGCATCAAACGAAACAAATGTCTGACTGCCTCAGATATTACGGCGCAATTAAACGAAACTCATTATGAGACTTGATCATATATGCGTTACTTAAGTAGGCAACACAGCACAAATACTTTTGATAAGGCGGTGTCAAATTGACTTCTTGTGATTTTGGGAATACCGTCGCAGAGATAATTTATCATGGCCTGCTCTCATGCGGAATAAGATGGAGCAGAGTATATGCACGATATTTTTCAGAGGTTTTAATCATTGCTTGAAAAATGCCAGGTATATTTTGAATTCGAGTACAGGCGGTTGTCACCCTTACTTACAGCGGTTCGCCTTTCTTAATAGGCGTATCGTATACTATATGACCCCAATGAAAATAAATCAATGGGGTTGAGGTCAGGGAATCGCACCGGCCAGTGTACTGGTCCTCCTCAGACCGTCCACTTGTTGGGGAAAACCTTATTTAGGTGTTGCCTTGCCCAAATATTAATCGCAGACTGATGATTGTTATGAAAGGCAACAGCGTAAGGGTATTCACATCCTCATAAGAGGCTATTACGACTATTAAAAAAGCTTGTCTCGTAAAACACACGTATTTATCTTCACGCATCCGTGCACGCGTATATACCCACAGAAGAACACACACGGGAAGGCGCACATACACACCACGCACATAC
>JARFJB010001990.1:105000-117500 GCA_036346205.1 Vesta saturnalis
GAGAGGGGTAAGGAATATGCATAATTTTTATATACATGTTTTTGATACTCTGCATATACGCTTTGTTTTCCGTACACATACTATTCTTACATGCCTCCGAGTATATATTTTTAATAAATTAAATGTTAGTAGATACCTCCGGAGATGTTGCCATATTTATCGTGAATATAAATCCATTTGCGCGTTTTATCAGTTGTCGCATAAACAGTTTAAACGTTCTCAGCAGTAGTGATTCGCGATACCAAACTTTCAAAAGAACTTATAATGGCGAAATCCAGAGGGAAATTGATGGTTAATCTTGCAATTGGTAATGCTCATGTACATAATAAAGAAAATGGTAAGTACAATTACCTAACTATTAATTTACAGAAGTGTTTTTGCTTACAATGAATTAATCAAGTTTTACAACATACTACTTTACAATACTTAAAATCGTCAAATATTTTAACTTTTTTAATTTCAAATATTTACTTAAATTATAAATTATAAGAGATGACACAAGCATGAAACCTCTTTGATAAGAACTGGTTGATTTTATTCTATCCTTAAATAAATAATGATGTAATAGTCTTTGCTAGCATAATTAAAATAAAACTGCTAGTGTTGAAATTAACTGTGAATATTTTTTTTATGCATACGTAAGTGATTTTAATCAACCTAAAAGATTTGGATATTGGGAATATTAAAAAATAAACATAGTTTCCAATAACTTCATTAACTTACACGACTGTTTATGATTTAACAACTAAAATCAAAATTACAAAAACGTTAATTTTAAACACTTTAAAATGACTGACGTTTATTTTATAAACTTAACAGGAATATTTCACTTTCTAAAACAATTTTATCTTTGTAATCTGTTACTTATTTTTTATACCGTTTGTTCTATCAAAATTAAAAGCAGTATCAAAATATTTTTTTTTAATATGAACTTATATTTTATAGATATTCGTAGCTCAAACTAATATTTTTTTATGTAGTACCCGATCAACCATGTAATACTGAAACAGATAGAAATTATAACACTGGTATCACTGATATCAAGGAAGTTTTAAATACAAAAGGAACACTAACTTTGGTAAGCAAACGTGTATAATTTAAAAAGAATTAATATTTGCCTACTTACTTAATTTATTTTTCTATAATTTTATGTCATTTTTAGATTGAAAAACTTATTATTTCAGAATTGGTTATTATCAAATAATTTTAACTTAGATGGTAACAACACATATGCGAATACGGTTCATTCAAGTAATTCAAGCAACGATGGCAAAAAGTTAAACTTTATGGACCAGGACATACAAACCACGTCTAGCATGAACGTACTTGGTAATAAAAATCGACAGGATGAAAACTTTCAGAAAAATATTAATTCTCTTGAAGCATTACATACAATTTCTCAAACTAATAGTGGCGACTAGTAGTGCCGCTTCTACAATAATACATCAAGAAGAGTTACTTAAAGTAAGTGAGGATGCGATTTTAGACAAATATTCAAAATTTATGAGAAAACCAATGGATGAAATGCCTGCAAAAGAATCTAATATTTTGGAAAACTGTATAGAAAAATCCTTATATAGAAATAGCAAAAAAAGAACTATATGCAAATTTTGTAAAAACAATGTAACTAATTTTGAAAGACATTTAGTACGAAATCACGTAGACGAAAAAGAAGTAATAGATTTTTTAAGTTTTTCTAAAGATTCCAAACAAGATAGAGATATGCGACGAAAAATTTTAGCGCTGTTGCGGAAACACAACTAGAAAGATTTCAAAGTTTCAAATAAAGATTCAAATAAATTGTCATGTGTGTATTGTACAAAAATAGTTTTGTCCACTTATTTGAGTAGACATTACAAAGTGTGTGTTGTAAAACCTGTGAATAATGCATCGCACACAGTCTCAGACTTTATTAGCATGCGCCTCAGATCTGTCTAATATAGCTGCACTTGTAAGATTGAAAACAGAAGTATTCCCGAGGATGAACGCAGACGAGATTTCATTTGCAGCTAAAAGCGATGTTCTTATTAGGTACTTCGGAGAAAATTATCTAAAAAAACACAAAAGAGCGCAAATTGCTACAGCATGTTCCAATAAATTAAGAGAATGCGCTCGTTTGCTATTAGAAATAAGAAAACGCACAGATAATCCAAATATGACATTTTTTGAAATACTGGATACTCCTTTCTTTGATTTAATAGCAGCAAGTGCTAGAACAATAAGTGGATTTGACCAAGAAAAATATCAGTTTAAATCACCCAGCCTTGCGATGCATCTAGGCACTCTTTTAAAACAAGTTTGCAGTCTAGCTCTTCATTTAATATTGAAACGCGTACTTCTTTGCAGTAATATAGAAAAGAAATTAAAAGATGTTAAACGGTTAAGAAGTATGATTGAATCACAATGGAATTGTGAAATTTCGTCATTGGCAACCAAAGATTTAGCCGAGAAAAAGTGGAACAAGCCAAACAGGTTACCATTAACACATGATGTAATTATGTCACAGAAATTGCCGATAAAAGCTTTAACAGTTTAAAACGAGAGCATGAAAGTGAAAAAGATTTCAGAGAGTTGGTCGATGTTTCATTAATATTAACTATTTTATTTAACAGAAGAAGAATTGGGGATGTACAGTATGTCACTGTAAAATCCTATTTAGAAGATTTGCAGCAAAATGATCAAACAGAATTTATAAACTCCTTGACAGAGTCAGAAAAGATTTTAACAAATAATTACAAGAGAGTTGTTGCTGGTGGAAAGGACAGTCGGGCAATCTCAATATTATTTTCAAAAAATTTACAAAAATTACATAGAATTATTGTTAAAAATTAGAACCGATACAGACATTGTTTCTAAAGAAAATCCTTACTTGTTTGTGTACCCTCACGTACAGAATAGTTGGATCAGAGCTGATGTTGTCATAAGGAAATATGCTAAATGCAGCAATGTACAGCATCCTGATATGATATCTTCAAATAGATTACGAAAACAAATTGCAACTCTAATGCAAATTATGAACCTTAGTAAGGAAGAATATGCTCAATTTGCAAAGTTCATGGGTCACTCACAAAAAACACACCAAGAATTTTATGAGTGTGTTCATACATTATTGCATTGTTCTTAGCTAATTGTTTTTTTTTAGGATAACACAAGATGCATATCAAATAGCAAAAGTATCTAAACTTTTAACGTTATTTGATAATGGTGAAGGAGAAAAATACAAAGGGTTATCTTTGGACGAGATTGAAGATGTAGATTCAAATAGTGAAACTGAAGAAGATTCACATGTAGCTGTATGCAGTACAACACGAAAATGTGGTGAAGGCAGTGGGGCTAGTATTACGGAAACTCATACTACCCGTCCAAGAACGTCTAACAGGGTACGTTGGACTCGAGAACAAAAAGATTTAGTGAAAAATTATTTCAAAAAGAACATAGAAAGGAAAATAGTCCCCAAAAAAGACGAATGTTTAAAATTGATCAATGAAAACGAAATCATTTTACGTAACTTAGATTGGCTTAGAGTCAAAATTTTTGTGTATAATGCGTACAAAAATAACAAAAAATAAAGTGTTTTCTGTTATTTTGTTGGCTAAATAACCCATAACCTATTTTATACATTTTTTATTAGAATGCATTGGTTTATTTATTTTACTATAGCAAATTATTTTTATTTTAATTTTATATATTTTAAGTTATTTTATTTTCCAATAATTAGAATAAATTAATTTTTTTATTTTTACTATAATAAATTACAATATTGAAATAGAAGTGTTATTTTGTAAAACCAATTCACCACAAATTATTTATTGGCAATTGAGATTAGCAAAAAAGTTAGCCAACATATTTTCTTTTCTTTGTTTTTCTTAGTATCATTCATTAACAACTAGTGGAAGCAAAGAATATCTTCTGTATCATATACAAACTGTCCCTGTATGATTTACTGATATTGAATTATTGCAAACAAAATCAAAATTAAAATATTCAGTGTTTTCTGTATATCTTCGAAAGTGTTCGGATATTCTTCAATTTAAAAGTAGATTATTATTCAGCATATATTTACGCAACGTTGCCCTAATTTAACCGACCTCGTATCTCACACAATTTGCGAGAAGTTATGTGAACTCCTAGTTGGCTGATATTTCCACCGATACATCCACTAATTCAATGACATTAACAGCTTCTGGTATGACAGTGTTTTGGGTGACGCCTCATTACACATATGAATTTTAAAGATATTATTTATTTTTTCCGAAGAGAATCTTAGAAGAAACCATACAAATTACATTGGAAAGAAGTGCAATTTCTTACTTTGGGTTGCAGAAATGATGAACTCTGCATCTTAGTAATACACATATCTATTGTGCTACAGTTAACAGGCAATATCATTAAAAAGCGTATTGGTTCTTATAGGAAACCTATTATGCATATTCTCATTCAAAATAAGTGAAAAGGGAAAGAGTTTCATCAACTACACCTGCCATTAAAGTCAGGATTTAAAGTCTTTCTAAATTTATGTTGTGAATGAAATAAAATTACATATTTCAAATCCACACTTTTTTTAATGGTTGAAATAAAATAGTCTCTACATATTATGTTATGGTACATCCATCTGGAATCATAGATTGCCAATAACAAAATTTTGTATTTGTGGTACTATATCGCTGAGGTGTTCTAAAAACTGGAATTTACATTGCCATCTATAAATAATAGGCCAATGATTATTCCATTCCAAACCTTAAGGCTTGCGTATTTATTGAGTAGTTTAGATTTTCTAGATTTTGTATGTGACCAATACCTATAAGGAGATTGAAAAGAATAGTACAGTCTGATGATCTGGAAAGTTTACAGTGCCATTCAGAGAAAATGATACTTTTTTTATTGTATTGTATTGTATATAGAAGAAAAATGTCAAACTCTGTAGCTACTACTAGTAGACGCAGAACTTTGTTGAATATAACATAGGTTTAACTCCACTTCCTTGTTAAGCACATGGTAAGATTTTATCCTTTCCTTGTTAGAATTTATAACCTAACCCTCATTATTAAACTGCATGATTATATCATAATAGTTCTGATGGATGGTATCGGTTCATCAGGGTAGTTTATAGAGAACCCCCTACTGCACCCTCCTTGTGCTATTATAATTTTTGTATCAATGTGAATTTTTATTATTTTTTAGTTTAATTTTAAAAAATTAAACTAAATACTGTTTTTGAAATTTACTGTACATATGGTACTTCCTCATGTAATTGGATAAATTAATTTTCTTGACATACGAGAACTATTCATGTTTTCCTTTATTTTTTGAGTATGATGAACTCTACGATTACATTGACACATATTTTTTTTAAACTGAACATAGGGATAATTACATTGTATGTTTGGCAAGAGAAAAAACTACTGTGTACTGTTCAAATGTCAGGTAGCTTATTATTCAGTCAGCATCTGAGTCTTTTAAGTCTACCAATGCACACTTCACTCTGTTCTTAATATTTGAGCATTACCAAACGCTTTGAAATATATTTTTGTTCCTTGTCCCTTTATACTGTCACCAACACTAATTGCGTTTTTCTACATCCATACCTACATTTCAGAATGTTCTTAGCAGCATTTTCTCAATGTATCATCTCATTTCCAGTAGATATGTTTCATTGTTCCATTGTTTTCGTATATATTTACCGAGCTAGTATAGTTGTAGTGACACGATACCTGCTTAGCATTCGGGAGGTAATGGGTTCGATTCCCGTTACCATCTACCCTGTATCAGAGTTTTCCTCATACATATGTAGCGGCATGGTGAAAGTGTATACGCACATCATATGCGGCTACTTAGACGAATGCTGAAGTAGTATTTTTCCCTCAGAACCCTAACTCAGGTCCTTCCGATCCTATCCTGACCACATCAATCCTTAATATCCTTAATCGCACCATGCATATATACGTAATGTATGTATATATGCTGGGAATCCATAATTGTGGCTGAAAGTGGTTGGAAAGATCAAGCAGCATGCCCTCTCCCTTGGGAAGGGAATGAAATACGAGGCCTTTTCGTTTTTTCCGTGTATATTAATGTTAAAGTGAATCGTATTAAGAAGAAATTTAATGCCATTGCAGCAATGGAAATCTTGCAAACCACTTATCAAGTCAATCATGGAATGGCTAAAGAAAGGTGAAGCTTAACCAATCATGGAACATACAGGGGGAACTCCTATAGATAAGCGGCGGCATTGCAGAAGATATAAATGCAAGATTAAACTTATTTTTCAATACCATAATAAAACAGTTGTGTATTATGTCACAAACACTGGATGAGTTAAATGGTGTCTGAACATTTTGGTACTAAGATTGTATAAGAACAATGCTGATACAAAACATATAGAATTATTCTCAGAGAGATTGAAAAAGTCGAATAGTGAAATAAATTTACAGAAATTTAAGGAGAGGAAAATGATAACCACTCACCTACCACAGAAAACGTTTTACATTGTTACTGATAAGATTGATTATAACGAACCGTCTTTTAAGATTTTTACTGAGAAACTTTTCATTAAGTTAATTTAAATTCAGTTATGACATTCCTGGATTTTAAGCCGTAAATAATATATGTATTGTAAATAAATTCATCTATTGAAAAAACTTAAGCAAATATTTCTAATTAATGGTTAAAGAAATTCTGTATGATCATACCAACATCTTTTGCTACATTCGAATTCATTATTGCACTAGTTATAAGTGACACTTAATCATTAACGTTTTTATACATTTATAGTTACTAAACAGTGTTGTCACGATTTCGGAGGCCTACAGATACAATGTTTGTATGGAGACAAAGACTGTCATTCAAAGTTTCACAAAGTATATGTGTATATGTGGTAGCACACCTAGCGGCAATTTATATGAACTAAAATGTATATAAGTATAGAAGTAATGCATGAAATTTACTCCATTTGAAATTGATAGGGGCGTACTAAGGGGTTGAGAAGAGTTCGAAAACCGTGTCAAGCGAGTTCGTCGGTTTGACGAGTTTACCTCCGATTTTGGAGTTAAACTCGTCCTTTCTGTATGACGTTCGAGTCGTATATATTATTGCATATATATATATATATATATATATATATATATATATATACATACATACATAAGACAGACGAAAGCAGATATCAAAGAATACGTTGAAAAGTGAAATAATAAAATATTGATGTGTAAAAACAAAAAAGAGTACTTACTTAGAAAGCGTATTCCTCATTCGGCCATTCTCAAAAATAACTAAAATTAAAACTGCACAACTTTGAGTCAATCACTTTCAGACACTGTGCAATGCACCGAATTACTCGCCCCAAATCGTAATAACTGATTTTATGCGACAGCGTTCTTCTAGTATGCAGATTTATGCAGGTTTCAACTTGAATATAGCTGTCGTGCATATAGGACGTTGGGCATATCTGGGTTATAAGGTAATGCATAAAACCTATTAAATCGGTTTTTGTTACATTGTGAATAGTACAGTAAAACATACCTAATTCAAAGTAAATACCTTAACTAGTGTTTAAAAGTCAATAATAGGAGTATATATATATATATATATATATATATATATATATATATATATATATATATATATATATATACAGTCTGTCAATTTAAAACTTACAATGGACTATATCTCATGTATAAGTGATGGTATCAAAAAATTCCCTGAACCGTTTCTAGGGTAGAAAGGGAGAACCAAAATGACATAAGAGACAACTCTTCCCAATCAACCCCCTACACCCCACCAACGCCAACTAAAAAAATTTAAATAGCGAACCCCTACTTGTAACACATCATTGTAAAGCGTGTAAAAAATGTTATCCAGTGGTATAAATAAAAATTATACAGGGTGTATTATATTATGTCAGTCATTTTTATAAACGAACACAAATCTTTTTTCAGAAATAACACTATAATATTTTATTTCAAAAAAGTACATCAATATTCACTAAAAGATTTTGTAGAACTACAAATTTGGTAAAAATATTAATTAATGAAGTAAATGTTCAACGTGGATTCCGTTGTTTTGTAAACAATAATACAGCCTGTTTTCAAATTCTTCACGAACTTTGGTAAATGTTGTTCTGGTAATAGCCCGACATGCTTGAGTAATTCTTTCCCGCAACTCCTGAAGTGACGCAGGTTGGGTTTTGTAAACAACTGACTTGAGGCAACCCCAAAGAAAAAAATCTGGTGACCTCGGTGGCCATTCAATAGGACCTCTCCTTCCAATCCATTTGTTCGGATAATTAGTATCCAACCAGCGCCTAACTGCAACTGTATAGTGAGGCGGTGCCCCATCCTGTTGAAAGTGCAGCAAATCTTCGTCTAGAGCTAGATTCCTTGATCGTCCCTTTGGTTCTCCAGTTCATGTACAATTAAAGGTTTAATGATGTTTTCCAGCATATCGAGATAAATTTCGCCAGTTAAATTTCCTGGTATAAACAAAGGGCTAATTACAGCATCCCCTAATATCCCTGCCCAAACATTAAGTTTTTCTGGATATTGGGTTGGGTGCGAACTTCTCTAAATAGATGCTGGTTCTCGTCACTCCTTTATCGACAGTTCTGTTTATTTACGTTACCATTCAGCATAAAAGTACATTCATCACTGAAACAAATATTTTTTAAAAGTCGAGGTTCAGTGGGAATTCTTTCAGTCATATTCTCACAAAACTGAATTCGTCGGTCTGGATCATCATCATCGCCTAGGTGTTGCATTCTGTACGGGTAAAACTTATGCAATTTCAATACCATCCTTACCGACTCATGTGATAGTCCTGTCATTGCAGATACTTGTCGTGTTGATGCAGTAGGACCTATTGCAAATTGTCCAAGGACCTCAATTTGGGTTACTTCATTCAGTATTCTTGGAGCACTCCTTTTTTTATTTGCCACTGAACCAGTTTCACTAAACTTCGCAACTAAATCGCGGATGTACACATGGCTTACATTTTTGTCAGGATGCCTCTCATTAAATATTTGAGCTGTTCGTAAATAACACTGGTTCTGCGAGCCAAATATGAAAATTATCTCCACACGTTCAGGTAAACTGTAAACCATCGTGACAACTACAACTGATTGATAGTACCGATCGTATAACTGATTAATGGAACACTAATGACTTTTAAACGTCAAATAAACAAATAGATTATGGACTCTGATAGAACTCAAAAATGATAACAGTTTACAACTTATGACAAAAACGGCAAAACTATTTTTTTTTCTAACAACAAATAGTACGGACACTTATCAATGCAAAATAAGGAATTATTGGCATCTTTAGAGCTTTTTAACATTATATCGCAAGAGTGTTTTGTTTTAAAATATTTAAATATTTAATTGGGTTAAAATTAATACACCCTGTATAATTTTATTTATACCACTGGATAGCATTTTTACAGGCTTTGCAATGATGTATTACAAGTAGGGGTTCGCTATTTAAATTTTTTAGTTAGGTAGGGGCGTAGGGGCTGATTTGGGTGAGTTGTCTCCTATGCCATTTTGGTTTTTCTATCCTAGAAACGGTTTAGAGAATTTTTGATAACATCATTTATTCATGAGATATAGTCTATTGTAAGTTTTAAATTGACACACTGTATATATATATATATATATATATATATATATATACTACCCAAAACAATGATTAAATTCAAAAAAGATTCATATAACAGTTTGGAGCTTAATTTTTTTAAACAGAACTACAGAACCATTTCCATCATAATCACTTTTTCTAGCTAAAAGAAAACTACGTTAACAATACCTATGTGTACATACACTACCTCTCCAAAGTATATGCCTACCAGCATATTTGTTTCTTGCATTTATTGTTTTCATTTTATAAACCTCATTGTCGATAACTTGAATTTTTTTGATATTTTTGAAAGTATTAATTTATTTAGCATTCCCCAAAATTTTGGAATATTTCAAAAATAAATTGCTTTTTCACCACCTATATTCGAAAGTGTCAATTGCTGACTGTTGTTAGGGTAATTTTTAGAGGCGAAAATATGTTTTTGCCTACCAGTAATTGGTTTCTAATAGAAGCAGGAGACATTGTACACTCCCTCCCATTGCCATATTGCAACAAGAGCCAATATAGCTTGTATGAGAAAATTATAAACCAATGCAGAATATTTTAAGTAATTTATTATTCAGCATGATTGATATTAATAGTGCGATTTGTTAAATTCCTAAAACTGACATTTAAAACGTTACGATGAACCACTCAATGTTACTGTGTTAACATTAATGTTTTCAAATGCAGCAGGATTTGAGAGATAAAGCCGAACGATAGAAACCTGCAAATGGTGAAAAAAATCATATGTTCCACTCTGGAGTAAAACTTCCCTCCCTTAGATGATTACTGACCCTACGCTACGTTCGGGCATTAAGCTTAATCGGCGGGAGGAATGTTATACTTTCCTCCCTTGGAAAACAAATAATTATTACATTTTTTCACAACCCATCAGCCTATCAATGTAAAAATAAAGATTGATTGACAGTTCACCTTTTGTTTAAATATCGTCATAGTGTTTGACAACAAAACTTCCTTTAATTTTATCGATGCTGCAATTTATTGTTAGAATCTGTATGTTGATTGGATGAGAATTTTGTACAGAAATGATGAAGAAGGCGGAATTAAGTGTAGAAACACGTGCAATGATTATCGCTTATCACAGAATAGGCACAAGCAACCGTGAAGTCGCAAAAGAATTAAACTAACCCGTCGAACTGAATACAGCGTCCACAAATTTGGTTCAACATTACCGTATGAGAAACAAATCAAGATCAGGAAGACCTCGAGTTACAACTTCTGCTGAACATCTTAGCATATTGGTTCGCATCAAACGAAACAAATGTCTGACTGCCTCAGATATTACGGCGCAATTACCACACACAACACACACACACAACAAATAAAACCCCTCGCCACACGTAATACACCAAGACACACAACCACGCAGCACACCCAACACAACCATATCTCACACATGCGGTAACGCTCATCCTACAACACACACGCTACCACACGCACACACACAAACACACACTACACAACACACACACACACACACACATACAACCAAACACACAATACCACACACACACACACGCACACCACATACGCAAGGCGCAGTCACGAAGACCCCAGACACGCACGCAGATACCCAGACACGCAGGCACGCCGATAACAGACACACGCCACACACACACGCACACCACGCGCACACACGCGCACACACGACGGCACCACACAAACCCACAGCACACACGCAGATACCAAGACACAACACACACACACACACACACACACACACACACACATATAGAAACACACACACACACAGCACACATACACAGAACACACACACATACATACACAGACACACAGACACGCACAGACACGAATAGACCCCACACGACACCATACCCACCACACGCACAACACACACACCCACACCCACGCCGACACGTGCACACACTGACAAAGACACACACACACACACACGGAACCAGGTGCACACCACGCAGACACACCCACATGTATACGCGAGCGTTTTCACACGTGCGGCAGCGCACGTCCGTTTACACGAATTTTCACACACCCACGCACACCCAAACGCATACGCACTCACACACGTACACACACACACACACACACACACAAACACACACACACACACACACACACACACACCACACACACACACACACACACACACACACACACACACATAAACACACACACACACACACACAGACACACACATACACACACACACATACACAGATTCACACACATACATACACAGACACACACACGCACAGACACGAATGGACCCGCACACGCACTCCCATACCCACACACACGCACATAGCCACACACACCCACACCCAACCCGACACGTGCACACACTCACAAAGACACACACACACACACACACACACGGACCCAGGCACACCACGCAGACACACCCACATGTATACGCGAGCGTTTTCACACGTGCGGCAGCGCACATCCGTTTACACGAATTTTCACACACCCACGCATACGCACCCACACACATACACACACACACACACACACACACACACACACACACACACACACACACACACACACACACACACACACACACACACACACACACATTCACACAGTCACACAGACACGTACAGACGTCCAGAGACACGCACAGACTCGCACAGATACGCACAAACACGCACAGACACACACACACACACACATACACAGACACACATAGACATGCACAGACACCCACAGACTCGCACAGACACGCAAAGATACAGACACGTATAGACACGAACAGAGACGCACACACACACGCCAACGCGCACTCGTGTACGCACACGCACACCCACACCCTCACACACGCACATAGACACACACACACCCACACCCACGCCGACACGTGCACACAATCACACACACACACACACA
>JARFJB010001990.1:120000-125000 GCA_036346205.1 Vesta saturnalis
TAGAAATTTAAGTAATATTGTTTAAAAATGTATTAATATAATTGCAGTAACGATACGTTACATTTCAAGACTAACGTTAAAATGGATTTTTCAAAGCAGAGACAATACAAATTATAAAACATTTTTTATTTTAATTAGATAATTGTGCATAAACGATTACGCCTCACAGAGAAATCCTGGCAAAATTACCGAATTTCTATTCTGTTTATTATTGTCCTAATTGTGTTTATAAGTTATACTCGTAATAACAAGCATGTTGCTATTAGGTAACATCCCTCCGCTTTCGGCGTCGAGATGTTACCATAACAACATGTTTTCGGAAACTGTCAAAATGATTTCGTGTTTATTACTGTCCTTAGGATATTACTACTGAAATTGATATTCTAGAACACTCTATAACAGACGAGGGCTAACAGTGAAAAATTCTACAATTGAAAAACAAATTTAACAAAATTTAATCACATATGTCGGTGCAAAGTTGTGAAAAACTTTAGTTTGAAAGTGGCATTAAAGCCGATAAATTGGTAAAAGCATTCAGTTATTCTTTGTTTATATACACTTTTTATCTTGGGGCTATATCTCGATATATGCGGACCAATCGCGCGTTTCCTTGTTTGACAACTTCGTAGTTATAGTAGTATAAAAATCTAAAATCTGCGGTATAATAAGAAAAAAAACATAAACAAAACTACTGTAACCTAACAGAATTAGATTAGATACATAAAACCGTACTTTTCCAGTATGACGTTAAACTGTTTTTTATAGACCATATATCGAGAATTAGCCGTACTTTTATGTTACTGTTACCGCATTTGTTGTGCCACTGAAATAGGAAATATACCCGTTGCCATATCCTTAACCACTTTTATTTTCCTGGTTCTTGCGGAGTAATTAAATTTATAACCTGCAAAATTTTTGTTTTTACAGGATTAAATTTATTTGACATGGATATCACATTACTAATAGCGTTAGCGTCAGTTACATTACTAATACTACTAGCTATAGGACTATTCTTTAACACTAAAACTCGACCTAAAAGTATGTATTGGTAACATATGGACCCTTTATTCATATATGAATTGATTTGTTTTAACAGTTAAACTTCCTGCTGAAAATCGCGCTCTACGACAAAATGATGGAGCACCAAGAAGAGCCCAAATTGCCCGAACCCGAGGGATGCGTATGAGAGCAGCTGGTTTGTTATTAACCCTTTTTTTTCACTTCAATTGCCAATATTGATTGTAGCAAGACGTCAGGATGATTCAGATGATGAGGAAGAACCTGCAGATCAAACCTCTGCCCCTGAAATCTCAGATGAAAAAATGGGAGTGAAAAAACGAGCCAAATTAGAAGCAAAAGCAGAAAAAAAAGCACAGCGAGAAGCTGAGGAACAAAAACGATTAGAAAAGAAAAAACGGGAACAACAACTAGATGAAGAAAAACAAAAATTAGAAGAAAAAAGATTGGCAGAAGAAAAACAGTTGGAAGAGGAACAAAAAAAAATTAAAGAAGAGAAAGAAAAGAGGGAACATGAAGAATATCTAAAAATGAAAGAAGCATTTAGTGTGGATGCAGAAGGCTTTGAAGAGGGTGAAGAAGGAGACGAACAAAATTTATTGCAGGAATTTGTTTCGTACATTAAAAATAATAAAGTCGTTGTAATTGAAGACTTAGCTGCTCACTTTAAATTAAAAACCCAAGCCACAATTGATAGAATTCAAGATTTACAAAATGATGATATTTTAACAGGTGTTATTGATGATCGTGGAAAATTTATTTATGTATCACAAGAAGAGATGGAAGCAGTTGCAAAATTTATTAAACAGAGAGGTCGACTTTCTATAGCTGAACTTGCGGAAAACAGTAACAATCTTATTAACCTAACACCAAAGGTTTCAGCTTAGATTCTTTTGTTTGAATAGACTTACAATATCTAATTTATGATTGTTGTATATAGTTTTTGTATGTTAAACTAATAAAAATTATCAAAAATATGTTTGTATTCTGTTTTGCAAAAGATAGTAAATTGACTGTGTCATACGACATTGTAATTTACTCATTTGCAGTACAGTTATTTAAGAATTCTATTTGACTGTTCCAAATTATCTGGTTAACTGAATTGAGCTTTTAAGATCCCTGTTGCATGACTTGCTACCAAGACTGTTTGATGCTGGGGTTATTTAAAAAAATAAAGCAATAGAACTAATTCCTTTAATAAAAAGTTGGGTTTGTGACATAATGAACGATGTTGATGAACGTGACATATAGTGAGTTACGCAGCAAGTTGTTTACAAGGCATCCATGTCAAACTGTAATCTCAATAGAGAATTTGCAAAAAAAACCCGAGGGAACATACATTAAAATAATATTAAAAAAAAAGCGTTTAATTTTTTCTGTAAACTAGAGAGGATTAAATATCTACAAAACTCAAATTTCATTACACAGGTTAGAACAGTCACAACAATGTATACCTACTACACGTAACCCAACAACAAATAAAATTATGCGACGACTACTGCTGCTGTTACATGGAAACGTGTAAATCATACTCTGTGACGTCAAACACGACCACATGCTTTATGAGGGTCGAGAACTAAATATTAAATAAACAAAAGTATCTGGGATGAAACAACACATGACCTCCCACACACACAAACGTTGTAAAATGAGCAAATATATCGTAATAGCGTTAGCGAAAAAAAAGTCGATTGCATAACCTCCTATATACATATATATATATATATATATATATATATATATATATATATATATATATATATATATATATATGTGTGTAGGTTGGAAGGTATAAAACCCATAGCTCATACGAACGTTTCTCCTCTAATTTCACACACTAACCTTTTACAGAAACTTCGGACACAACCCTAACGTTACTATTCAGTACATTTCAGATCTGTTTCGACCTTATTTTAAACTATCCATCTGAAATGAATCTGGACAAACTAAACATTTCTATTAAAGTATAGCAACCACAAAACCATCTTTTATTTAAGAACTGCAAAAATAATTGTAACTGTGCGTGTGAACGAGTATGTGCACGTGCGTGTTAGTGTGAGCGCGCAAGCGTGTGTGGTGTGTTTGTGTGTGAATGTATTGTTCTTGTCTGCGAGGTGTATGTGAGAGAGTGTATGTATGTGAGAGTGTGGGTGTCAGGGTGTGATGTGCGTGTGTGTATGAGTATATGTGTGCGTGATATATGCGTTGTGAAAGTTTGTGAAGTGTGCCTATGTGCGTGGGTGTGTGTGTGTGTGTGTGTGTGTGTGTGTGTGTGTGTGTACATTTACATACAATGTGTGTACTACAATACTTAGTTGTCTAATTCGCAACTAAAATAATACTAATATTTATGTAGGTCTAAAAATAACGTCACCTATCTATCAACTGAAATTAATTTCTCAAAATCTATTGAGTTTGCAAATTTGGTAAATGCTTTCAAATTGTCCTGTAACAATTGCTGCTTTGTTATTGGCCATGTTTGTCCATTTTTATATATAATGCACTTTAGAATATTTCTAACATGGTTAAGACGTGGGCATTCATAAATTATGTGGTCTACCGTTTGATTGTCATTGCCGCAAATGCAATTGGGGTTGTTTAATATTTTATATTTGTAGAAATAACTGTTAAGGGTTCCGTGACCTGATAATAGTGTGGTAAGGTTTTTTGTTAACTGTAATTTGACGTTTAATCGTTCTTTTACTGTGGTAAAATAGGATTTGGTGATGGCCCCTTTTTGTGAAGATATCCATATATCGTTCCACTTTTCTAAACTTTTAAATTTAGCTTGAGCCTTTATTTCACGTTTTCTAACACATATTGTGTTTGCTTCGGTATTATGTTTTATTTGTGTAACCGCTGAAATTACACTGGCTATCTCATCTAATTTAATAATTATTGGTGTTAGACTTGTAAGAATGCATGATGCATCAAATGAAATTGTTCGAAAACCTTTCGCTATTTTAATATTTATAAGTCTTTGAATTCGTTCAAATTTCTTTTGATTACTTTTTGTTTTAAGGGCCAATTTCCAAATAGGTATTCCGTATGACATCATTGGTAGAATAGCTCCCTTATAAATTGTAGACATTACATCTGGTCCTAAACCCCAACTCACTTTTGCATGTCTCGATAGTGCATGAACTACTTGTAAGCAACGTTTTGTTATATATTCAATGTGAAAGTTAAAATTAAGTTTGTTATCTAAATAAATGCCCAAATATTTGATTTCTGTTACCTGTTTAATTATATTATTGTTTAAATAAATGTTTATTTTGTCTTCACGTGATCTTTTTCTTCTTGAGATAGTCATTGTATATGATTTTTGTTCATTAAACTTAATTTTGTTGTTTATTGCCCATTTCATAATTTTATACATTTCTTGATTGGCATAAGTTTCAGCTTCAATAAGTGTTCTGCCTTTCACTAGTAAAAGAAAGTCATCTGCATATGCAATGGCCTTTGTTCTATTTGAAAAGAAATATTCAAAGAGAATTATATTGAATGTTCCAATAACCTGGTGCACTACAAGATCCTTGTGGACATCCTTTGCTTATATTTCGTTTAACAATGACTCCATTAACTTCTAATGTAGCAATTCTGTCTTTAAAATAATGTTTAGTGAGTTGATACAAATTAGGACATTTAAACATTCTTAAAGAGTTATAAATAGCTGGCCACCATGCTGCATCAAAAGCACCCTTAACGTCTAAACTTACTATAACTACATCATTCTTATTTTCTAAACTTTCTTGTATAAATTCTTTAGCCATCAAAATTGCATCTACTGTATTTCGATGTGGTGTAAACCCAAACTGGTTCTTATTCATCTCTCCCGTGTTGTATATGTGATCCATAATTCTATTAATTAATAGCTTTTCTAATATCTTTCCACTATTGTTAATTAAGCTTATAGGTCGATATTTACTGACATCATTAGACTGTTCTTTACCAGGTTTTACAATTGGTGTTATAATTGATGA
>JARFJB010001990.1:132500-140000 GCA_036346205.1 Vesta saturnalis
GTATAGGTACCGACTAGTATGAATATAACTTATTGTAATATAGTGTACTTAAGGAACTAACGTAGAATGTTTTCTGTAAAATAATAAAAAAGACCAATTGTAATTTGTATTTTTATTAATAAAAAACATACTGATACATACATATTAGGCCTAAAGTGTTTATGTAGTCCTCAAATAACTGATCCACTTAGTCAGGTCCCTTGTTCAATAATTTTGAAATGACCTTTTCAATTTTCTAGAATCCAGTTATATATTGTGAAATGTTTAATTTTCCAATTCATTGCTGTAAAATTTTTTTGGATAATGAGTAAACTGTTTAGTCTGCAGGAAACAGATAGCTTCTAAAAAGCTACCTGTTTTGAGAAACGGTACCTTTTTAGGTCTGTTTTGAGCTGTTTCCTGTTGCTAAAAAATAGGTATCTGTTTTTTGAGCTGACTGCATCAAAGTTTATGCTATTAAACAGGACAGAATTTGTCAAAATAAATGGATCTATCTGCATTGAACAGTAGCACTTTCTGTAAATCCTTAACGAACGTAAAAACTTGGAGGTGTGTGCAAAATATAAAGTGATTATATGAATACCATCGACACAAAGTATGGTAAACATATTATCATTGAAACCAGAACTTTAAGTCCATACTTCCCTTACAATTTTGTGAATACTTCAAAAACAAGATCGCATTGAAAAGTTTAAACAATATCTGTCTGAGAATAGAGCGCATGCTGGTGATGCATCTAATGCAATTATACCACAAGTCCTTTACGGCATTTCAACGATAATGGTCAAGACATAAATAAGACGGAAAGATTTGGTTATTAATTCGGTATAATGGCACGAGCGGTTTATGATTAATAATAAGAATGAAGCAATAACCGTCTAATAACTAACGAAGACGAGGCGAACTATACAATCTTAATTGCAACTAATGCAGCTCGTTGTGATGACAACCATGAACAATTGAAAGGTACACGTGTCAAAAATATACAGGGATAATTAAACCCTTATTTTGAAAGGATGCATGTTTATAATAAAAGGCTTTCTGGGATTGCATGATGCAGTAAACTTTTATTGCTAGAAATGGTGAAAGTAATAAGAATGATAAAAAGAAAAAATTATTAAGTATTGATGAGAGAAGGAAAAGACTGAGGTGTTAATCAAGGAAATAAAAAAAAATGAGGGTAGATTTAGAGCTGTATGAGCTAAAAAGAAAATGATGCAACTTCGAGTGAATGTGCCATGAAAAGTATGAAATAAAGACGCTTTAGTAAATAAGTAATTACAGTAGTGCATGTTATGTTGCATAAGGAAAAGGCACTCCAATTTCATTTGAAAAAAATAAATAAAGTGTTTGTAGGCATAGAAGGAGAAAAGATAATTTAAAATAAGTTTCCATATGGTTTAATTGAAATTTCATATTAAACGAGTTTCTTATCATGGTTTATTAATTTATACAAATTATGTAGGAATAAATGACATTGTAAAACTTATATTGCAAAGAAAGACGTGAATATATCATATACTAATGAAAGTTATATTAATGAACGTTATTAATTGTTAATAAATGTAAATATATGGTTTTTTTAATAAATCACAACTCGAAAGTCCTTTACCCAAAAAGTCTGAATTTTTGTATATAAACTCAATAAGTAAGAGCGCAAAAGATAGCAGTTTCCAAAATTTCTCAAAACAAAAAAAAAGTGATAAAAAAAATCTATTTTACTAATGAAAGTTATACATAAGTGAATGCAGTTAATTGCTTAATAAATCAATAGAATTTTCATATTAAACGAGTTTCTTATCATGATTTATTAAATTATACAAATTATGTAGGAAGAAATGACATTTAAAACTTATATTGCAAAGAAAGAATGAATATATCATATACCAATGAAAGTTATATGTGATGAACGTTGTTAATTGCTTAATAAATGTAAATATATGGTTTTAATCGCTTAATAAATCACAACTCGAAAGTCCTTTACCCAAAAATTCTGAATTTTTGTATATAAACTCAATAAGTAAGAGCGCAAAAGATAGCAGTTTCCAAAATTTCTCAAAACAAAAAAAAATGTGATAAAAAAAATCTATTTTACTAATGAAAGTTATACATAAGTGAATGCAGTTAATTGCTTAATAAATCAATAGAATTTTCATACTAAACGAGTTTCTTATCATGATTTATTTAATTATACAAATTATGAAGGAAGAAATGGTATTGTAAAATTTTGACATAAAACTTATATTACAAAGAATGAAGTAACATTTTATATGTGTTATGATAACGTTTTAAGATAAATATATATACTTTTTATCATATCAGTTTAATCTTTCAAAATTCTGAATTTTTGTATATAAACTCAATAAAACAGAGCGCAAGATAGCAGTTTCAAAATTTCTCAAAACAAAAAAATGTATTTTACCAATGAAAAGTTATACGTAAGTGAACGTTTTAATTGCTTAATAAATCACAACTCTAATGTCCTTTACCCAAAAATTCTGAATTTTTATATAACCAATAAATTAGAGCGCCAATGATAGCAGTTTCAAAATTTTGTCAAAACAAAAAATGTGATAAAAAAATGTATTTTACCAATGAAAAGTTATACGTAAGTGAACGTTGTTAATTTAATAAATCACAACTCAATGTCCTTTACCCAAAAATTCTGAATTTTCGTATATAGACCCAATAAATTAGAGCGTCAATGATAGCAGTTTCAAAATTTGTCAAAACAAAAAATGTATAAAACATGTATTTTACACAAACACAATAACACAAACAACAAAACACAACACAATCAACACACAAAACGAATTCAAAGACACATAATTAACCAAACATCAAATTCAACAAAATGAAAAAAAACAAGACAAACAAAAAAACAAACACACAAAATAACAATAACAAAAACACATACAACAAATACAACACACAAACAACACACAACAACAACAACATACACAAAATAATTAGAAAAAAAATATGTGGTATATATTTATATAGAATATAAAAAAAATTAAAAATATTAAAATTGAAAACTATAAATAAAATTTAAGGTGTGATTTGAAACAAAAGAAATTAGTTAAATTAAAGAAATTATAATTATGTATAGAAATACATACCCTCATCAACCACATAGTCTCAGGTATGTCATCGTCGTTGTACAATACATATTGTAAATGATTAATTGTTATTTTGTAGACACCATGGGTCCTGGCATGTGGTGTTCCATCACCTTTAATTAGAACTATATCATGCTAAAACATAAATACTTAAAACTGAAACAACAAACATTACTCACATTCGGATATTTTTTTTTTACTTCTTTTATCACTATTATATCTGAAAAATGAAAAGTTAAAACATAAGTTACATATAATATCCTACATACCCTCCTCCATTCGGTTAAACTCTAAGTTTTCTACTACAGCTATAATGAACACGTTAACTTTCAATAAAAAAAATTTGCATTACTTTAATTAAAACAACCTCTTTATAAAATAAATGAAGAAGCAGGACTGAACGTATATGGTTGACAATTATCAATTTATATTATAATCAAAGGTGAATAACATTATTACTAAGTGTTATACGAGTATGCTTAAGTAAAAGAATTTGAAAAAGATAGAAGAATGTGGCAGCTTTAAGTTTGAAAAAAAACATAAGAAGAGCATCACAAATGAGTTTTAACTCTGAAATGTTATGCAACTAACAATACTCTAGTGATATTTGTATTCACATTCATATTAAAAGAAAAGTGAATTAAGACTACAAAATCAATGAATATTAAGATAACTACTGATGTAAAAATAAAATCCTTTATTTATTTATTTCTGAAATATTTGTAATATGTTGTTCATCTAAAAAATTCAAAAGGTTTCTCTGGGATTGCATGATTCTGTAAATTTTTTATTCCTAGAAATGGTGAAAGTAATAAGAATGATAAGAAGAGAAAGAAAGAAACAATTATTAAGTATTGATGAGAGAAATAAAAGACTCAAGGTGGTAATCAAGAAAGTAAAAGCATTGAGGATAGATTTCAAATTATGTACCAAGAAATAACATTATAACCTTATCACATAAAACTACGTTTAATAGTATCAAATAAAACCATATCAAATTCTTTTCTTGTAAATTTAACAACTGCTGATATCACTAAACAGATCCAACTGCTTAAAATGCTTTCAAAGCAAAATAACTGGGTTCATTATCCTACAATTATTATTAACGCTGCATCGAAAATTAAAAAACAAGTCATGTTTTAAGTGCTGTTTGTTGTTTCAAATTGAATTGGGTAATTTAAAGAGCATTTAGATACATTAAATGGATAAATTGCATGCATATGTTTCTTCTGAGCTTACGTAAGTACAAAAAGGTGTGTTTTAAGTGCTTTTTGTTGTTTCAAAATGGAATTGGCTAATTTAAGTGTAATTTTTTCATATTTTGATAAATTTATACATGAAATAATATATTGTCACTTCTAAAACACAACTGCGCTGAAAAAAAAATTTTTTTTTCTCAGAATTAGGTAAAAAATTTAAATTTTTAAGAGCGCATTTTTCTAGGACTTTACTAATAAATCATGATAAGAAACTCGTTTAATATGAAATTTCAATTAAACCATATGGAAACTTATTTTAAATTATCTTTTCTCCCTCTATGCCTACAAACACTTTATTTATTATTTTTTTTCAAATGAAACTGTTGAAGTGCCTTTTCCTTATGCAACATAACATGCACTACTGTAATTACTTATTTACTAAAGCGTCTTTATTTCATACTTTTCATGGCACATTCACTCGAAGTTGCATCATTTTCTTTTTAGCTCATACAGCTCTAAATCTACCCTCATTTTTTTTTATTTCCTTGATTAACACCTCGAGTCTTTTCCTTCTCTCATCAATACTTAATAATTCTTTTTCTCTTTTTATCATTCTTATTACTTTCACCATTTCTAGCAATAAAAAGTTTACTGCATCATGCAATCCCAGAGAAGCCTTTTTATTATAAACATGCATCCTTTCAAAATAAGGGTTTAATTATCCCTGTATATTTTTTGACACGTGTACCTTTCAATTGTTCATCCGGGTTGTCATCACAACGAGCTGCATTAGTTGCAATTAAGATTGGAGTGTATAGTTCGCCTCGTCTTCGTTAGTTATTAGACGGTTATCTGCTTCATTCATTATTATTAGATCATAGAGACCGCTCGTGCCATTATACCGAACCCCCTTAATAACCAAATCCTTTCCGTCTGTATTTACCGGTGTCTTGCCAATTGACCACTTATCGCTTGAAATGCCGTAAAGGACTCCATAAGTGGTATCAATTGCATTAGATGCATCACTCAGCATGCGCTCTATTCTCAGACAGATATTGTTTAAACTTTTCAATGCGATCTTGTTTTTTGAAGTATTCACAAAATTGTAAGGGAAGTATGGACTTAAAGTTCTGGGTTTCAATGATAATATGTTTACCATACTTTGTGTCGATGGTATTCATATAATCACTTTATATTTTGCACACACCTCCAAGTCTTTTACGTTCGTTAATGATTTACAGAAAGTGCTACTGTTCAATGCAGATAGATCCATTTATTTTTGACAAATTCTGTCCTGTTTAATAGCATAAACTTTGATGCAGTCAGCTCAAAAAACAGATACCTATTTTTTCTAGCAACAGGCAGAAACAGCTCAAAAACAGACCTAAAACCGGTACCCGTTTCTCAAAACAGGTAGCTGTTTCTCAGAAGCGGTATCTGTTTCCTGCAGACTGAAAGCAGTTTAGGTTCTCATTATCCAAAAAAAAATTT
This sequence comes from Vesta saturnalis, assembly GCA_036346205.1. Classification (NCBI taxonomy): domain Eukaryota; kingdom Metazoa; phylum Arthropoda; class Insecta; order Coleoptera; family Lampyridae; genus Vesta; species Vesta saturnalis. Next base: position 138,313 of record JARFJB010001990.1, read on the forward strand.
ACTACAGCAATGAATTCGGAAAATTATGAACATTTCACAATATATAACTGGATTCTAGAAAACGTTGAAAAAGGTCGGGGATTTCAAGGCGAACGGTTAGGTTGAACAAGCGGACCTGACTCGGGAAAGTGGCCATCAGTTCAGTTTGAAGACTACATAAACACTTTAGGCCTAATATGTATGTATCAGTATGTTTTTTTATTAATAAATAATACAAATTACAATTGGTCTTTTATTATTATTCTTACAGAAATTACATTCTACGTTAGTTCCTTAAGTACACTATATTACAATAAGTTATATTCATACTAGTCGGTACCTATACAAGCAGGACATTTATATCCGTTATTATACCAATAGTGATGCTTTCTACAGTAATTTAAGTGTTCCAAAGTGCTTGTTGTTCTTACCGGCATCATTGAATTATAAATGAGCTTATTGCCTTACAATAATATGCTTATAAAACTACATTATCATCATCATCATCGATCCATGAATATTATTTTAATCCCAACCACTTTACGTACACTTTATTCTTTTTACATTAAATGACCTTTTCCACCAAATACACATCCGAATATTTAACCTTATGCAGTTCCTGTCCATAAATAGGTGCCCCTATCATGTCTTGTAACAATTCTGAAAAGTTCACTAAACCAATTTGGTATATAACCTTTATCAAATATTCTTTTAAATTTTATTCAGTAGAACATTGTAAACACCGAAAATGTGAATAGCATAAACTTTGATGCAGTCAGCTCAAAAAACATATCCCTATTTTCTAGCAACAGGCAGAAACAGCTCAAAACAACTTTCCCGGTTTCCGAAAACAGCTCAAAAACAGACCTAAAACCGGTACCCGTTTCTCAAAAAACAGGTAGCTGTTTCTCAAAAACAGGTAGCTGTTTCTCAGAAGCGGTATCTGTTTCAGGTAGACCGATAGCAGTTTAGGTTCTCATTATCCAAAAAAAAATTTTAGACAAATGTTTATTCTTAGATAACATTTTAAATTATCTAGTTCTTCTTCTTCTTCTTCTTTGAAATACTCATAAAAGCGTTGAGGTAATACATGCGAATAAGATATGTCAGTTAATAAATCTTTATTAGAATTTCACTACAATTTTTGTTCATATAAATGATATACATGAGCCAAAGCACAGGGACAAGTGTTTTGTGTATGAAAAAAACAGCATGGATGAAGTTTGGGTAAAGTATGTTGTTCTTCAAACACCGTAATGCGTTGTTTTAAAAATTTTTGAATAAAATCAGCTTTCTCTCGTCCTTTAACGTATACCTCATCTGTTGTTGATATGCAATCACTAAGTATACGAGGGAATAGACGTGGAGAAGTATATCCATATTCCCACTTGATAAAGTGGTGGTTGTGAATTAACCAATTAGCTTGCTTTTGAAATTCACTATCCAAGGTGTGCCATGGAAATGGAGGCTTGAATACGTAATAAGCAATTTGCTCTCCATTATATATCGCTAGTTCCTTAGGTGTTTCTTGCTGTTTTGAATCCTTGCACATCAATTATAACAATCATTACTTTTCTATATTTGTCTGGTTGTCTTCGTTAGCGTGTTGTATATGCGCTAATGCAATCGTGCAGTATTTCTACATGCTACATTTAAACAAATAGAACTGATTTTCTGGTTAGGTTTACACACACTATTACAATAGTAAA